>CALYDF020002208.1:0-75581 GCA_944474145.2 Dicrocoelium dendriticum | reverse complement strand
TCCAGTTGTATGTTCATCAACTCTCCGGTTGTTCCGTTCGAACTGGTTGTATAAGTTGAAAATATCAAAGAAGGAATATAACGTGCTGATTATTATTATTTCGTAACAACTCGCTTTGTTGACAGTATACACCAAACGGAGTGCATATGCACATTGTCATATCCGGTCAACATCAGTCGGCCGTCTATCGGGAAACCGATGGAAGTGTCGGGAACACGACTACCGAATGTGTACGAGTTTAAAATAATCGGTACACACCATGTTAATTCAGTCATATCTACCCTCATTTTTGCGTTTATCTGACAACTCGTATTCCGCGAAGTAATTTCCCTGTGCTACTGCCACACCTCCATCTCCGAGGCCCTCATCTGCTTGTATACCAACTCATAAGATTTGCTCAGTACACCCCAGGTTTGAATGATTTGTGACACTGGCATGCTAACCGTAATATGACTGATTAGTTAGATTAATGATGCTGAGATAGCTCTGCCCCTCATGAACCACCTAACTAACATCAACCTGGTAGATGAGGATGGGGAATCTTGGATTACCTATCTGACCTGCATATCAATAAAATTGAAAAGACAGAAATGCAAGTTGACCATTCCCTTGGGGACATGTGTAAAATGTCGACATAGCGGAAACATACAGGAAATTTTATTCGTTATCGCACTCACCCCTTGATTTTTCCGCGCATCAGTGCCATCTTTTGCTTTGATGCCGTGATTTGCCGATAGTTGTCCAGGTGGAAAACCTGCGAACATTTCCTTTCGTAATTTTTTAAAATCAATCAGCAGCAACATTTGAGTTTAACTTCACTCGTGCCACACACTGTCAAGAATTAGCGCTTTATTTATTGTTATTTAGTTATTGGTATTGAGATGTGATAGTGTGTGTTAACTAGCAACAGGTTCTCGACCTCCAATATCCACCCTGGAAAAGAATCCTCGTGGAGCTTCTTTCATGAACCAACTTCTGGCACGGCAAACCAGTTACGACTCTCAAGTAGCGGAAAACAAACCGCATGCAATGGAAGACCCAGCTTATTTCAGTGAACTATTCAAAGCGGACTTGCAAGGAGCAATCGCCGATGTACCTAGAGAAACCCGTCTCATCTCTTCCGCACAATTCAGAAGGAAAGATGAAGCTTTTGTTTTAGACCTTGTGTTTACCAGCAAGGAAGAAATGCTCGATACTGTAAACATAGGTGCATCACTCGGCCGTAGCGATCATGCGACGATGCTCTTCCGCTACATCTGTTAATGGAACTAGGTCAGCTGATATACGGAGAAAGCCCACGTTGCCAAAATTGTGGCACTTTGTCTGATATCGGTTAAGGAACCATTGGTCCTACCTTGCCGAACAGCCCACATGATGCCACCTGGAACGGGTATGCTACCCACTTCACCGGACTAGTAGCACCTCACTTATAGTGGTCGAACAGTAGACGTGTAAGCCGTAGACAAGCACCGGTGTTATACTGGGAGAAACCAGACGAAAGGTAATCGCTTCAGAACAAGTGTAGAAGCTGCAACTAAATGTACCCAGCAGGAGTAATCCGTCTGCATACAGTCTGTTCGTATTGTCGACAGACTAGATCAGAGCCTGATTATGCCTAGATCCTTTATATAACTGGTGAGCGGTTATCAGCGGGCCACGGTTTATGCACGACGATTACCACCCCTCCCTACGAATGAAACGAATATTTGGTCGGGTTGACCGGTGGACCAACTGAGGCAGACCGACGAGAAAAGCGGTCGAGAACCAGTTGAAGGAAGTCACAATCGACGGAAGAGTCAATAATCCTCCAAATCTTCAGGTCAAAAGCAAAATTGTGCCGGGCTGAGAGGTGGGCGAGAAAACTGATTGCCAACGTGCGCGTTCGCTACGAGGCGTGATAGGAACAGACCGTATGAGCGTGTTGACGCGGCTCCTGATGGGAAATCCCCACAGAAGCATTAGTTGGAAGCAAATCTCGGACGTTGTTCGATAATCTTTTACCAAGGGGTATCGATAAGCAAGGCGGCAGTCACCTGTAGGAAGATCTCAAAGTCAGGCTCAGTAATTTCTATGTTGTTTACACGCTTTATGTACGGAATTTTCGAAGGCCGAAGGGTGGTCGAGCGGAACTGTGATCGGCAGGAAAGTCAAAGTTATCTAAGTGGTAATGGTTGGAAGTGAGAGGTGGATTAGGTACATCAATCAGTTGAGACTGAACTATGGCTAAACCCAAGGTACTCACGAACCAGCGGCATTACTTTGGGACATTCTACTAGACACGATCGGCCTGGAAGTTGAGGGTTAGCAACACAGTGAGACACAAAAGATGGTGCAAACATCAGATGCACGGCGCAAGCCGGCTCGGAAGCGGAGAAGACAAACTTAGTTACAAATCGATCCCGGGTGAAAAGCTACAAAAAATTAGGTTCGAAGGGTTTGCAAGCTGACTCGATTCGGAAAAATGGTGACAGGTGGGCGAGAAAGCTGATTGCCAACGCCCGCGTGTTCGCCACAAAGCGTGCTTGAGACAGACCGCGCAAGCGCGTTGCCACGGTATAAGCGAAGGCTTATGAAATCGCGTATCAGACATCATGCGTGTTACGCAGGTCTGACCGAAGCTAATGAAAGCGCGCTTCAGACATCATGTAGGTTACCATGCCCCGGATAGGCGGATCAAGATTAGCATGCCCGAGTAAACGGTGAACCGGCCAGCCGGAGCGGACAGTCAAATGTGAACGTGCGTGCACGAGAAAGAGGGGTAGTCAAATCCGCCAAGCGGTGTTTAGAGAATTGGTGAAACCGACCAATAAATATGAGGGTTCTCGGTTCTAATACAAGTTTGGTTGGTGGAGTTTTCTTCTGTTTTGCTTCTGTCGGGTTGGCCAAGGCGTCAAGCAGAGCAGGCGTAAAGGCGCAGATATAGCAGCAGGCATGAAACAACCGGCCGATTGCGGGTACAGCGTTATAACCGTAGCGAAGCGAGTTCAACCGAACCTAAAAATGACAATCAGCTATGAATGATTGCCGATGCCTTTGCAACAACACCAGGCGCAGTATGAAGCATCCCAGGCCAAGATGATCGCGATGCTAACTCAGAAGCTGACATTGCAGTCAAGCGCTGGGTTAGGGACAAGTGAAAGTTCACTCTCGCCAGAGACCCTTACTCAGCAAACCGGTGCGTTCCATTATGACACTGATGCTAGCGTAATATTTGTTTCTTGGTTTCACAAGTATGAAGACATGTTCCCTGTTGGTTTCGTCAACCTTGCAGCGGAAAAGAAGATTCGGCAAATTTTGAGAAAGCTGGGTGCTGCGGAACACAAGAATTTTGACAATGTTACCTTACATAAAATGTGTATTGAATTATCGTTCGAGGAAGTGGTCGCAGACTTGTCGCGAATATCTGCAGAGCAGACATGTTTGTTGGACATCCGGTACAAATGTCTGCCAACAACAAAACTTGAAAAATTAGATACAACTTGACAATTGAGCCGTCTAAATGCCACATATAAGTTTGTGGCCTACATGCATCTAAAGACGCCGAAATTCCAACAAGAATACTGAACAAAATTGAGCAGAAGCCGGATGTCACATTACAGCAAACGACCGGTGAGTACCAACCCATAACGGATTTGAAGCACGATACCGCAATGATTCAGCAGATATCCAAGCAGAACGATCACGATTTTGTCATTGCAGTCAGTCGTACTCCCCATAAAGAATCCTCAAACGTGCATTCACCGCATTGTAAAACACCCTCTGCATGTTGATTATGTAGTGAGTGGCATTTTGCCCTCGAGAGCCCATTAAAACTCACAATTGCAGCCTTTGAGGCAGAAAAGGGCATAAGGTGTCATGTTGCCTGGCGAGTCGTCAAATTTGACCTAGAAGATGCGTAACAATATCAGATCGTTCCGGCTTCCAAGTCAAGTTGCAAGTCGTCACGGCTTCAGATATCAGCCTGATATCACTCGACACTTGATATATGCTGGGGCGACCGACACTCATACAACTGGGCCACATGGCACGGAACGCTCCAGGAGGTACGTCAAGATTGCTTGCTGAACTGCATTGTCAGGTATACTTTCGCGATAAACACACCCAAACGACATGTTTTGTGACAGACCAGTAGGGGTTATATTTGTTGGGGCTCGACTGAATGGATGAAATGAAAGTGATTGACCAATCAGTGAACAGTATATTTCAGCCAACGCAAGTCAAGCTGCTGTCGCCATGGTCGACATCAAGCCCGATGTTTTAATGGCAAATTATCGAGATAAAATGACGTCACGATGCATTGTTATAACCTGGTCTTTGATGCTGCCACATGGCTACTGCCGCATTGAATTTTAAACCAGACTCCAAGCCAGTCTTCAGTCCAAGGCGCCCGGTGTCCTACCTAACTCAGTCCTTGGTGGAAGCCGAGTTGGACCGACTACAATCTGAAAGGGGTAATTAAGCGAGTTCGCTATACTGAATTAGCAGCATCTATCATGTTGGTAAAGAAAGGAAACGGTAAATTCTGTATTTGCGCTGATTTCTCGACAAGTTTGAATTGTGTGTTCGAAGGTCCTCAGTATCCCCTGCCGGTACCAAAATACTTGCTCAATATTATCAATAAGGGAAAATGTTTCGCCACACTGGACCTAGCTGCTGCGTATCTGCAAATCCTAGTTGCTCAGGAGTGCAGAACTTCACTGACAGTAAACACCCTATTCGGACTTTCTCAATACACCCGGCTGCTCTTTTGAGTGAAAACCGCACCAGACATCTTTCAACAAATAATGGATACCCTGCTGAGCGATTTCCCAAATACAGCAGTATAATTGGATGATGCGTCCATTAGGGGGTTCAGATCCGCAAGACCTGTTAAATACACTGGATAGAGTGCTTTCCTGTCAAGAAGAAGCTGCATTCCGATTTCGGGCTGAAAATATGAGTTCCTATTAGAAAGTGACAAATTGCTTGCGTTTATCATTTACAAATATGGCCGGCGCCCGAATCCCGTAATGTTGAAGCCATAAAAAAATATGAAGCCCCGGAAAACATTTCAGAGCTCCGCAGGTTCCTTTGACACGTCAGCCATTATAGCGCTTTCCTACCAAGCCTCCGTCAAACCTGATGTCCACTAAACCAGCTACTGACATGGGTTGGAAATGGACGAAGGAGTGCCAGAAGTTTTTGATGCAGTCAAAACAGCCCTCACTTCTGATCTACTATTGATTCCCTTGAAACTGAATTGCAAAATTGTTTTTGCTACGGATGCTTCCACTTATGGCGTTGGTGTAGGTAACTCACACTTTCTTCCCCATGGGGAAGATAAGGTTATCGCGCTCGCAGCATTGTCACTAACGGAAGCTGAAAAGATTATAACCAGGTAGAGAAGGAAGCGCTCGCGATCGTCTTCGTAACGAAACGGTTGCATGAGATGCTGTATGGCGGATATTTCACACTCCTGACTGACCACAATCCAATATTGTGGCTATTCTGGTGAAAGAAAGGAATTCCAGGTTTCCAAGGCAAAGCGATTGCAACGATGAGCGACCAAGCTACTGGTGTACTACTTCAGTAGACAGCATAAACCTACGCAACTAATCGGTCAAGCAGATGCATTGTCTCGCCTCATCAAGTTACACCCAAAGATTGTGTGATTGCAGCTAACAGTTTCCAAACAGAAGTCCAACGAATCCTGGCTGATAATGTGAGAAGACTACCAGAAATATCCGACACCATTCGTATGGAGACATCTCGGGACAGAACCTCAGAGAAAGCGATGCAGTGTGTACGAACATGTTGGCCAAATGGAGGCATATCTATGGAGTTGGGGCCACTATACAATCCACCTGGATCCCTGTCAGTCGTTGATACTTTTCTGATGTATTGAGATCGAGTGGTGGTGCCAAAGAAATTACAGAGGCAAATATTGCAGCAGTTCCACAGAGGGCACCCTGGTACCAGCGGCATGAAAGAGTTGGTAGGCACCTTTATTTACTGGCAAGAAATGGAATCGGAAATGGAAAGCCTTTGCCAATAGTGTGAATCTTGTTAAGCTGCAGCGAAGGTCCCTTCTAAGTGTCAGTGGCAACATTGACCTAAAGCATAGAAATCGTTGCAACGAATACACTTGGATGATGCAGGACCAATCATTGGCCAATCCTATCTCGTTTTGCTCGAATCCTTCACCTAGTAGCCTGATGTGATTGCGCCAAACAATCCGACTACCCAGCCCATTGTCATCCAGCTGGAGAAGCTGTTCTGATAGTTCGGCCTGCCAAAGATGTTAGTGACAGACAATGGAACACAATGCACCTCAACGCCTTTCTGCGAGCGGTGCAAAGAAAATGGAATTCAGCAGATGTACTCACCACCATATCAAAAGCATTTAAACGGACAGGTGGAAACGATCGTGGATATGTTCAAACGTGCCATCGGTAGGACATGGCAAATAAAGTCTTCACAGGATGCACTTCAATCTTTCTTATGCATGGGAAATCCCCCAGAATTATTATTTGGAAGCACAAGTCGGACGTTGTTCGATAATTATTACCAAGCAGCTTAGAAAAGCACGGTGGTAATCACCTGTAGGAAGATCTCAAAGTCAGGCTCCGTAAATTCGTTGTTGGTTACATGGTGTACGTCCGGGATTTTCGAAGGCCGAAGGGTTGGTGGATGCGCACTTTTCTGCATATGACATTCACGGCAGCCGGAAAATGGGTGACCCATTTCTAAATGTGAGTTACAGGGAAAATACTTAGAATAAGGTTTTCTGTTCCGTTCATTATATCGATGTGTTTTCCGTTGTTCTCTAGGAATTGCGCTAGGGGAAATTTGACACAGGGTAGTGTGGCCAATTCCGCACTGAAAGCCATTTTCTTAGAATTCTGGTGTTGGGCTTTTTGTATGGTCTGTTTGATTTTTCAACTGGGTATCTGTTGACTCCTGGGTTTCAGATTGTGAATCGGAAGATTGTCTCTAGCGGCCACCTGACTGATGGCGGATTTTGTTTCACTATCATCAGGTAGTCGTACATAAGCTTATTGATGGTTGCAGCTGAAGTGGCTGATTTCCTCCATCAGGGGAACGTATTTTGAAAATCTGTCCGTTGGTTGATTAAGACCGGACTAGGGACTGTCAACCAGGATGGTCGTTGCCGCCCCCTGTAGCTCAGTGATCTCAACCACGGACTGGCAACATTCGAGTTGCGGGTTCGAACCCTAACAAGGGTCCGATGGAATGCGCAGTGCTAATGATTCCAGAAAGGGTGCAACACGCGTACAGTGCTTTTCCGGGCGTGTGGAGGCTGTCTGAGTGAGTCTAGATGTGACGAATTTCTACCTACTTAAAATTTAGAAAACTCTGGAGGCTCGCAAACTTCATAACGGCGTTTGTTAGTTAGTACGAGGTATTTCTAGAGTACCTCTCTGCTTCGCATTAAGACCTTCTCGATCGAAGTCCGTATTCCCTAGTGCGCTCTACTCACGGCAGCGTACGGACACATGCGGAAGATTAAGGCACCTAACTGCCCCAGATGATCGGAGGCGTGCTGGGGAGATAAAAGGAGTACGGTGCGATTCTTCGCAGTACTATATTTGTGCAGGTAATGGTGGAGGGGAGATATTCACAAGAAACCGTAAAGAAATTGCATGTTTATATAAGCCATGCTGGATACCAGTAGATATGTGTCAACGTGAGAAATATAGCTGTTTTGTCCTGGGCTATGCCTGAGCCGACATGATAAGCAAAGCACCTTGCACTAGATTGTAGTCTAGGTAAAATGTGGTACTGTAATCAAACATACTGGAACCTCATTTCTCGGTTCTATTGGGTACTACTCATTAGTTAATGATGGTGGATTTAGACCTGCTGAGACACAATCTTTTTCACTAGTGACGCCAAAGTTATAAGTTACAATCCTCACGTACTTAACGAAGCTGTAGTTGCTAGCGATGAAGCAACATCTCGTGGTTTATTAATTAGAAAATACAAATCAGCAGCTACTACTCAGACAGTCATAATAAAGGACAAAGTTGCTTTTATTGCAACCGTTCGATTAGATTTCGTTTCATTCTGAGGGTTTCCGATGGCACCATACTTGCCGGTCCACTACGTCAACTACCAGTCATTGTATGTTGCCGCCAACTCCGCTCTCCTTTACAAAGAGATAATGATCCACGCAGCTTTTGCATGACATGCGACAAATGGATGAGTGTCACACGGCCCTGAGAATTTATACATTTAGCGTATGACGTTTCTATACGCTGCCATGGTATCTTCTTACAGGTACAAAATGAAGTTAGAGTGTCAAACAATAAATTACAATGACGTCTGGCGATTGCCATCACTCGATATGCTTTGATTCGCGTCTACCATACGGCGCTACGTGGATAGCTGGATGCTGATTGCGTTATGCAAGGGTACCTTATTGAATCTCTAGTTATACTGTCAAGCGTGTTTTTAGCCAACTTGAGAACAGAGTTGTCTTTTGTCTTGCATTATATAAGCATTGTGCAGTGCTAAGATTTATTCTAAATTTGTTAAATTCCGTGCATACAATTCGAAAACAGTCGAAGAAAATAAATCTTATTAGAAACCTATTGTCTATTTGCATTGCTTGTTGTCTGGTTTGCAGGTTGCTTTTGTCCAAATACTGTGTGTCACTTCAGTAAGTTTCCGTACCTCCTAACATTAGTGTAACATGCAATAAAAGCGCTAAGAAGGGGACGTGCCTAGGAATTAGCTAGCCAAATCTGCAATTCCAGCAAAGTGACAGTGTAATCCGGTGAAGTAAATTGGTGATAATCTAAATTTAACAAATACACAACAAATACAATGTTAAATTTGAAAGATAAAACGCCTCCGTGTGAAATGTTGCTGTTTGCCTGCTAAGTAGACAAATACCAAGCAGGGCCTAGATTCACGCATTCTGCATATTCTATACTAAGAGAGAAATGTCACAAACCAACTCAAGTATTTGTTTTGGCAAGCGTCATTGCTGGTTAAAGGAGACAATACTGCTAGTTATTCTAACAATTTTCGTGTCCCGTTTAATTTTGTACTCCAATAAAAACTTGTACTATGCATATTGGTGCATCAAAGAGTCCCTCAATCATTTCATTTGAAATTATAATTTGAAAAGCCTGAAATTCGTCTTGATTAATTCTAGCATTGTGTTTAGGGCAATAAAGAATCCTTACAACAAGTTGGACGGAAAAACGTGCAGATTCGGTGACCCAACGAATTTTGAACGGCTCGTTACGCTGCTTTTGATAGACTCCGCGTTCATCGCCTCAACGTTACATCCAGATTCCCCATCAGAATTTGCCAATTAATTTAGGTCCATTTCCGGTTTACTGTTATAATTGTTTGCAGTGAAAATCCCCCTTAACTTCAAAATCTCTAGTTCCGCCTTTAGTAGACATTTAGCTTGACATCAACATATATCGAATTGGATGCTCATCAACACACTAGCCCTTTCGTTCAAAATATTTGTGGGAAATGAACATATAGCCAAGATAAATTTCATTTTATTACTGCTGGCCTGCTGTACAGAATATACCGAATGTCGTAGACATGTAGATTTTTGTATCTGGTCAGTCTCAGCAGACACTCTCTCGGTAAACCGATGCAAGTGTAATGAACTCGGATACTAGATGGATAAGAAGTTTGAATAATCGGTACACACGCTGTTAATTCAGCCAAGTCCGCCCTCAGCTACGTTTTGCTTTGACAACTCGCATACCCCAAAGTCAACTACTCTGTGTGACTGCAGCACCTATATCTCTGAGGCCCTTCTCTGATTACATACAAACTCACAAGATCTTGTCGGCATGCTAACCAAGCTTCGTACTTGTCAGCATTCAACAACTTGCGATACCGTCATGCTAACCGAATCAAGGCTGAACATCGAGATCAAAGCTCATGAGATAACTCTGCCCGACGTGATCCTCCTGCGCAAACATCACCCTAGCATATGGGGTGGGTAAACAAGTTTTATCCCTCTGGCCTGGTTATCGAGTAAACTGTTGATTCAGAATCGCATGTGGAGCATTCACTTTGGTGCCATGTTTAAAAGTTTAAACAGAACGATACGTTACCGGATATTGTCCTTCGCTACCACATTTACCACATTGATATTTCCGCGCACAAGCGTCATCTCGTTCTTAGACGCCACGAATATCCGAGAGTCTTATAAATGTAAAACCTGAGAAAATTTCCATACCTTCTTTTATAGAAATAGTCTGCACCACTTGAATTTACCTTCATTCATGTGCTATGCATTGTCGAAAAGTAACCATTAGTTAAATTTTATTTATATATCTGCACTGAAACGTGATTATGTGTTTACTAGCAACAGCTTATCGCCCTTCATTGTCTACCCTGGAAATGTATAACTGTTTGGCATCCGCCGCAAAGCTATTCCTGGCACGGTCATTCAGTCACGTCACTCTAGTAGAGGAAAAGGACCTGCATGCGAGCAAAATCTCAGTGAACAATTCAAATTGGACTGGCAAGAAGTAATCACCGATGTACCTCTACACAACCATGCCACCTCTCTACCCAATTCAAGACGAGAGAGGAAATTTGTTTTTGATGTGTCATTCCGCAAATGTTGAAAGCCCGCGTAAGGCCTTACGTGGAGCAAGTGATCAAATTAAGGCGTATATTGCGCAGTACCTTTATGATAGCCTTGTAGCTCTGCAACTAGACCGACCACATTCTTTGGGGGATTGTTGCACCTTCCCCACCAAACCTGACTGCAAGCCCTCAGAAAGTAGGGCGGTGGATATTAACGTTAGAGAGAAGACCTCACATTCTTTTAGCTAATAATTAAGAACCAATATACGCCTGTCGCGACCTGCTGCAACTCAGCTGTATAGCACTGAGTCGACATGCACTTCTGTCTTCTTCACTGCTGGCAAAATTATTTTCGCCTCCCGAGTGTCCTGAGCAAAGTACGTTGTTCTATATCTGGTTAAAATGCATGTGCTTGACAGTGCGGTTGGTATGGTTGGGGTTAAAGTACAAATGCATAAATATTTCAGCCATCTAATCAGTTAGCCGCTTTGTCAAATATAAATCTTTGGCAATGAAATCTGAATGCGAGCATAGAAATTAACATTAGGCGCTATGAGGTTTGCTTTAAACCGAGAGGAAAAGAATATATGTTCGCTTACACATGTGCCGACTCCTTGGATCCATGTGACAAATAAAACCCGTAGGAAGAAAAGGAAGCAACGTTATGTAGCGATGGTCGGTAGCTTTCGTGCTACTACATCAAGTATAGCTAGAGTAATAAGCACTGGCTTCCAGATCAGTGGAAGTTGGTTTTCCTCCATACCGCACTGAGATGTAATGACTAGTCGATCTTCTAAGTAACTGCGTACAGAGCATTCGGCCGAATGTTATCTACACAAGCTGAAGTGTGATTACGCAAGGATAACAGCTTGCTTAACACTCCTTTTGCAGCTTATGCGATTTTGTCTAAACCAGCTTGTAAGACAATTACAAGAAGAAAATATTTTCGCTCGTTACCATCTGGAACGTAGAAGAAGCAAGGAAACCATAATATATATGCTGCTTCTGTTGGTGATCGCGTTTACTTATCATACGTATCCAGTGCTGGGATTCCACCCTGTACCTAACGAAGACTATTTACATCCTGTATATGAGTATCAGTTCTTGCAGAAGGGCTTCATGGTGAGGTGCGGTTAAGCGAACTTATCTTCTCGAATCAAGTAATCACATAGAAGGTGTGCTGTGTCACGTATCTAGTCCAGGTGGCGGCATTCGGACAGTCCTTCTCAGCTCATTTTTTAAAATATTCACCCGTAGATATATCTGCGCGTTTTGCTCTTCAGAAATGTACTGCTTTACTTTGACGTGGAAAAGATTCCTTTCCCAACGCCTGCGCTGCCAGTGTGATAAACCCATGTGTAAATGTCACCCAGGCGACTTCGAAGGCGCATTCAGGCAAAAATGTCCAATATGTCCCTTACTAACCGTGGAACACCCGCTGAAATAATAGCCGTGTAATAGATGTCATCCTACTTTTCCGCATATTACCAGTAGCACATACACTCAAAGGGCAAAGTAAAATAGTCACTGCGACCAAATGGTGTGCTTGCAGCTGTTTCCTCGACCATGCGTTTATCTCTGTTAAGGACAAGATTAAATGTCGACTGCCGGTTTTCAGTCTGAAATCTACTTTCATACTCTACATGGTTGCACTTTGGTCAGGTGTAACTCAGCTCCTGGAAACAGGCTTCAAACTGTGCATCAGCGGTTGCTGGTTTAACAACTTCTCTGTAATTATGATGATGTCCAGTTATTGCAAGTCATGGTGTTCTCTATGTCCGACCAATGTAATAAAAAGGCATCAGACGTTAGCGCGCCAGCTGCGTGGTGTTTTGGATTTAAGCATTGCGGTGCCGAATTTCAGATTCGTGTTTGGTTTTAAGCCGAAGTTTAGATTGTGGGTTGCTAATCGTCCTTTCGGTTGGTGTTCTGTTTAAAATTTCTGTCGGGCTGCATGACCTCGTCAAGTGATCCAGATCAGCATGTTTATTCGTACGTGATCCGTCCTGTTTGTCGCAACTGTTGTTGCATTGTCTGTCTCTCCGCGGGATGTCAAAGGAAGCTATGATACTCTGGAGTAAAGACATGTAGTTTTCCAGATGGTAAAACGGCGCATCACCTGTGATAGCTTCAACGACCATGACAAGTGCAGGGAAATAGCTCTTGCGTGGTAGTACAAAGGCTTTCTCCTGCTTCAGACTTTGTGATCCGCAATTATTATGCAATGCTTTCACCTGACATGCATTGTTGAATGAACTGCGCCAAAGAACCTACCAATTGCTTTGCTGAGGACTTAATGACAAATTAGGTGAATCCCGTTGAAGTTGTGACTCCCCAGAGACATCGGCTTTAGCAAGGCTGTCTCTGCTGTATATGTGACATATATGAGACTTGCGCATGAGGAAACAAGTGCTTTATGATGGCTTGCTGACAAAGCCCAGCGAAATATGTAGGCACTTTGCGCCCGTAATGTGTTTTATAATTCCGCGCCCGTTCTTGCCAAATCAGCAGCTATTCAGAGAGGAGAACATTCGTAACTCACCCATCCGGGATGATTAACGGGCTTATAATTCATTTTATGGCTAGCACTGAAAGCTTTGCTTCTTTCTGCTGATTTGCGGCATTGCCTTTCCTGAGCAGTTAAGTGCAATAGTTACGTTGGAATATGGTACACAGGAACAATAAACAACGAATTATAACGGGCAAAAGAGCAGGTGCTTGGCATGTCCCATAGGGTGCTTAGAGTGACAAACTATAGATCAATGTATAGTGCTATCGTCAGTTCGGGCGACTGCAAATTTAACTGCGCTGTAGTATAAAAGTTGGTTGAAACTTAATGTGCGCACGCAAAGCAAACTGGGGAGTGGTTACTTAAAACGTATTAACCGAGAAAAAAACATAAAAGTAGCAAGGACAACACTTACTCGTGTGCAGCTGGTTCGGGTCGACCGGATACTTAAATCCAGGATCTATCGTAGTAATGATTCTGAAACAGTGTGTAAGGGGTTTTGAGTGAATCATTCTCGAGTCGAGTTACGGCATTGTTCAATATCTGTTGTACATTAATGCCAGCATCTGGTGGTCATAGGTTATAGCACGTAGTGTAAATGTAACCGAGTTTCGTCTAGGTGTTTTGTGAAAAATGTTAGGGTTGTGCCCTAATTGCATGTTCCTGGAGGGCCTTCGAAGGCTGTGACAACCGAAGGGAGAAAATATTTCACCGACATTCCAATCGGCTGTACTGAATGACCAGCTTAAACTGATGGCCTATTTTCCGGGTGTTTTGACTGAGTAACAGAATGGAATGGCATGGGTGGTTGGGGTTTATCTGAAGCTGGTACACCATTATGTGATGGTCCCTTAGATACCGATAACGTCAAGTGTGCATTTTAAGGGTCTCCCTCCTGAGTGGGAGGGGGCTGGTCAAACCTCTAACGCTCTTCATTGCCCTACGTCGTGCAGTATCGAACGCGGTGAGATGGTGCTTGATTCAGGGTTCCCAAGCTTAAACGGCATATTCCTGATGCGGCCTCATGTAGGCACTAAGCATTTTTTATAAATACTGAAGCGTCAAAGTTCCCGAAAGCTCTGCGAACAAGGCCGAGGTACTGGTCAGCTTTCTTAGATGCCTCTTCAATCTGCCTCAAACAACCGAGGTCGTCTTGAACTAGCACACCAAGATCGCACACTTGAAGTGCCCACAGTAGAATTTGTGGTCCGAGGTGGTACTTGTGCCTACGCTTGTGTCTTATGCTGAGAACTTTACATTGGTGACGTTAAAATACAGCATGTTCTCAATGGACAATGTGTACTCCTTGTCTAGGTCCTTATGTAAAGCTGTGCGCTCCTCCACTGCAGCTATAATACGCTATACAACTAGAGAATCAGCAAATAGCAAACAGTTAGAAGCTGGCATGCTCACGAGATCATTTATGTAAACCAGGAACGGGCGGGTTCTAGGTAACGAGCCCTGAGGTAGGCCGCACTAAACTTCGATAGATTCCGATAGGATGCTCCGAACCCTCAAATGCAGGCGACGTTGTATGAGAAACTCACATATCTAGCCCAGCATAGGTTATTTGATTCCATATTTCTGGAGTTTGTGGAGGAGAGTGCGATGGTCCATATGATCCAATGCCTTTGAGAAATTCAAGTAGGCCTTGTCGACTCCTACACCAGCGTCCACAGATTCCGTCCAGCTTACACGAGCTTTTTAACAGATAGGTGGTACAGGACCGATTGTGGCGATATCCCTGCTGCTCCGAAACGAGAACTGTGTTGTTCTCCAGCTACCACATCATAGCCTCAGCTACAATGGACTCCATAAGCTTGGAGAACAAAGGAAGTAGTATTATCTTTCACTAATTTGCTGGTTCAGCACAACTGCAACTTTTGCAGATTGGCGCGATGATTCCGTTTTTCCATATCGTGGAGACGTGCATCTAACTTATACATGGTTAAAAGCAAATTACTGATGGCGTCGCCAAACTCAGGACAGCAACTTTCAACGCCTTCAGGCGATTGCCCTCCGCACCCTGGGAGCTGCACTCGCGCAGAGACCTCAGCCTCTTCAGTACAGCCGAGGGGATAAGCGATATGTGATTAATCCTTGGCGGCGGCATTATGTGCTGAGTCAAAATGTATGATGATTGCAAGCTTTGGAATGCATGGCCAAATTCTTTTCCAGGAAGGTTGGCCGTCTCTTGTGCGGATGGGCTAACCCGCATGCTGTGTGCAAAGCAGGAATACCGCATTTAACACAACGCAAATAATTTACGTTGTTAAATAGCAGTTTTGGACTAAAGCAAAACATTTCCACTAGACCTCTTTGTTCTTCAGTTTATCCTCCCTGACGCGTTTGACACAGTTATTCCCTTGTATTGTATAGGCATCCTAGGTCTCGTCGTTCGTGGAGGCTAGGTTTGTGCTCCATGCCAAGTCCCTTATTGCCATGCATTTGCGTGTCCGGCTTCTTACAAAAGCCTTCATCCTTTTAGGCCGGCAGTGTTTGGTTTCAGATGTACTTGCCACGAACTTCTTAAATTTGTGACCGAATTCTCCGCAGACCACCTCAGGGGTCAATTCGGATAAGAACGACCAGCTTGTTACATCAACTAGGTCGAAGTGGTTGTCAGGGTTGGTAACGACATGATACTCCTCGGCGTGCTCTTTAGGATAATCCGCGTAGCACATGTAATGAACCACTATAGTCGCTTAATGGCTGCTGCCCAGCTGAGTATCGGTTACCACTCCCCGACCATCAATTCTTCATTTTAGCATATTCGGTCTAATATGGATGGTCTGTTAATTCCTCTGAATAATGTGAGCGTAGTTACGTGACCATAACGTGGGAACTCTGAAAGCAGCTCTTGCAGGTCTTCTTTGAATTGCTCTCCTGGGGTAGCCTGGGATTCTAGAGCAAATGAGTTGAGGTCACTTTTGACTAGAATTTAACTGTAGTTCCTGATTATCACTTGCCTCAACACAGCCATCAAGTTGCACGCCATCTTAGGAGTACACGATTGTGGGCGGTAAATAACGACCAATAGGACAAGATCCTTCCCTTTCAGCCGGATATTTCGCCAAACGGAGTCAGGTAAGTCCGTTTCCAACTCGTTTATGGGCTCGTGTTGCAGGTTGTTACGGAAGTAGAGGTCTACTTTAACACCTTTGCTGGCCCGAATCTTCCGGACAACGGACATGCCAGTTGGCGCGATTTCGGCATCTGTTATCTCACGGCGCAACCACATGTTGGTGACAGCTAGGAGGTCCCAAGATAACAACGCGTGTCTTAGTCGTATTTCAGCTAATTTGCTGAGTAGCACATCGGCAACTGTGTACATGCGCGAAAGCTTCACGGTGACCAATCGTGTGTTGGATTGGATGAATGAAGTAAGTGAGTTTACGCCGACTAATGAAATTTCGGCGACTAATCGTTTTTTGGTTATGGTGCAGACTTTCGAGACGAATTTGATTTGGCGTCACGTATCAGGTGCCCCAGAGCCCTGTGTTTTCTGGTGCGCTGCAGTGTCCATCCTGATATTACGGCTACTGTGAAAACTGTCCCCGAGTCGGGTCCTGAAGTTGGCCTTTTCATTGTCAGTTGCGCCTTCAATGAATAGTCATTAGCAGATGCTTGAGTTTCTGCTACTTTCACACAACCTTCTTTTGGAAATCTGCTACGGAATTTAGTCCACTTCTCTAGAAGAGTATGTGCAGTTAGTTCTGATTGTAACACAAGTTTTAGCATCCAAGGACCGCACGCCTTGTAATTTACTGCTAAGGGGATCCTTGTTATCGATTTGGCCACGACATATTCGGGAGAAAGTGCCTCTTGGATGCAGTGTCATTGATTGCGGTCGTGCATCTGTGCACCGTAGGAGAAAGGATCTGTAAGCTCAGGAACAATGTGTCCATTCACTTTTATCTTATCTTGACTATTTTGTACCTCTCCCCGTCATCACGATCTGCTCAAGGTTCTTGCCATGGGATTTAATGTAGTATGCGAACTTCAATTGACTCGTTGCGGAGACGCTTCGCAGACAGCAGAAGGGCCTCCGTCTCGTCCGCCGAGTTTAATGTTACCACAAGTAACCAGCGATCACCGTAATACAATCCGTTTGGGTGGTGCGAAATTATTTTAATATTTTAGGATTAACATGGACACCGAGCGCCGTACAGATGGAATTCCATTGATTTCAATCGTCCAGCAACCTACCATTAATTGTATTGAATCTGCATTCGGGTAAGTTTGTGCACACAAGGCTTAAGGCAACGTGGTTGCTCCTGGTGGCTACTGGTTTTGGTTTTGGAGTCTTAGTATCCAGTGTAGTTGGTGCATTTGTGAACGGCAGTGGCCGGGGGCCATCCGTGCTGCGCCACTTTGGTTTTCTCTATTTCGGGGTCCAAAGCTTACTGGTGCTCTTTTCGGTGTTTGCTTGGAAGCAACCATTGCGTACGTTGCCGGGTTGTTCAATATGGCTGGTTGACTGTAGCTTGCGGTATTCGGTGCAGTGAACAGACTAATAGGTGCAATACACTGTGCATAAGTTGAGGCATGTGCGCTGCGACAATGTTTTTACTCATAGGAGAGCGAGAATAAAGTTAGTACTAATGTAGGGTGCGTTGTTGGAGTAAGCTTGGGACGCCTGGCACTCTACTTCGGGCTGAGTAGGGAATTCGGGGTGCTATTTTCACAAAAAATTGCAGGTCCGTTCCCTCCCACGGGTGTAACCTTGGCGCTCACCAGTTGCTTGACTGCTTCTGTTAGTGTTTCACACTTATTCAGTAGCACAGCTAAACAGCTAACAACTGGAAAGAATCGCATACTTGGCAGAACCCAAACGCCTCTGCCTTATTTGTGTAGCATTTTGTTTTTCTGGACACCCTCCTAAGACAGGTGGTGTGATAGGATTTCCAACACATGGTACTCACCTAACAATTATTACCGCTTTAGCACATGATTCGCATTTGATCTTCATACAAGACATGTTCACAATAGGCGTGCAGTTTTAAGGTGTCGAGTTTGTCACTTCAGCTTCCCGCGGCAAGGTAAGCGTGAGTCAGCGTGGTGCGCTGACAGGCACCAGCGTCCATTTGTACACACACGTTAAATTGTTGGTCTTTTGATCGATCGATGTTAGGTCCTGTCGCTTTGGGACCAAGTACATGAAAATACACAACGGTAAAAACAGATGGCAAGATAACATATTATTTTACGCATGTGTTGCGAAACGCCGGATTGGAATAGGCTTAGGGTTCTCCAAAATTCTGCACTGATTGTTAGTACACAGAATGTCAATGAGCGTAAAGTGAATATGTTATCCAATTTTGTCCAATCGCGGATGACAGTCAACTCGGTAAGGGATGGTTAAAACTTTAGTGGTATCAGATAATTCCACATATGATAGGTCAAAGTGTAGCGCTGGTAAATTTGGTTCGATTGAGCTTGCGGAGACTACGCTGCAGGAATTTAGAGAGGAGTTGGACAAGATTATTCCAAATGAACCGTCACACAACTGAGTTCTGCTTCACAAAACAAAACGCTTTTTGCGCTGATTGACAACCCTTGTCTCTGAAGGATCCGTGAAGTCGAGTTACTTGGTTGCGGAATTCTAGCCAGGCGGTTCACTGGGTGTCCGGCTACAAACGAGTAAGTTGTGGCACTCAAAACGTGAACTAAACAATCGTTAATTGAAATGATGACCACTAACTCAACATACATATTTCGATGTTCCGCGTAGCAGATTGAATTAAAACGAATGACACCATGAGCATTGCGACCCTACGGAGAAGTGGAAAATGTTTATCTTTTCTAGGCCCAATCTAGTGCGCAGATCGCCTATAACTTGTTCTGAGCCGAATGAGCAAAATACTACTATTGTAAGGTGGAATATTAACACCGAACCTTTGCAGATCGAATTGGGATTGTTTTGCTCGCGCAATGATACGACCCATGACAAGAAGGTGAGCATATTTTCCCTTCAGACTTCATACTACAGCAGTGGCTAGGTAGCAATCAATTTCGAGTGAAGAGTCTGGGGAGGCGGCGGTACAACACATTAAAAAGCAGGTATAACTAAGCTTTGACTGCAGACGTCAACATGGCGCACAGATTGACGACGGGTCTAAATCTTTCATTGCTTTGCACCGTGGGTCGCTTCTGTAATGCAGAATGACTCATCTTGCGATCGTATTCGATGCTTTCGGATGTGCGACATGCACGGCAGCGGGAGCTCTGTATCCATCATTCCAACCTGCGGCCATCAAGTAAATAACGTCCACATAGGCTTAATGTATCAGAATACGTGCATTTTCAGCATCTTACAAAATGCACGGCAAACTTTCTAAAACATCGTTAATATATATTTGAGAATTTCACAATTGAAAAAACATGATGGGTAGTAGTTGCGAATACGTTACTTGGGAAAAGAGATCTTGACTTTTGAGCGACGATCATATAGTGATAAATGCAACCATAAGCTTCTTTATTTGGCTGAGACGCCAACTTTCGCTAAAACATCACTTGATAGCTCGATTTATGCAGAGCAATGTGGCAAAATGCAGGTTATGCTCGATGACCCAATGATCATCCCCACCAAGGCGTGAAGTACGTGCTCCTGGTTTACTTGGATTATTCTCCTCTATCCCCTATCCGAATTCTCGCAGACTTGTCACTGTACGCACATTCGAACTGGGTTTACGATCCCTAAACTGGGATGCATCAATTATGGAAAATCCATTCTGCGGGTCTGTGTCATCATTAACCGTTTTCATTGGCATCCGTTATTAACCGCAACAGGATAACTCAATCACATTTAGCCGACTGTCTTTCCATGTACCCTCATTCGATGCAGAATTATCGAGGCAGGCCGAAAAGACCTAAGCTTATCCCGATCCAGTATTTCTTAACACCGCTGTGAAAGAAATGATAATATCTCAATCTGTGTTCAGCGATGTATTCAGTATCACTTGGCAGGTTCCATTCACTCGGCATTCCTTGTAACCTAGTCAGTGAGTGCGCCTGAATAAACCATCACACTGACCGCGATACTACGCCACCAGCGCTTTTGACCTTGCAAACACAACGCTCTACTGACCGATGTGCGCTGGAAAAATACAAAACTCTAACCAACCCACTGCGTCAGGTATCGACACCACGGTGAATGCCAGCAATGCGAAACCGAAAAAGCTCTAAGCAAAAGGCATTCGCAGGTTAAAAAATACCATCGCGTAGTTAAAATCCGTCTGGCTTACTTGCGCTGTTTGGAATGGTATCATCCGAAATGTGCAAATGTGTCCCAACAACAGGTATGAGAACGAAATCGCTCCTAGGAGGCCCTTTGGTTCTGTTCTGCGTGTTCCAATATCCCGAGCGTTAAGAGCTTGCTTATCATGACTCAGAAGTGTGACGGGTTAACCGCAGAAGCAGAGGAGAAAACGTACGAATAACTCAATGAAAGCGGGTATGCACCACGGAAGCGTAGCGGCTTCTAAACAACGGAATGCTACACAGTTCGCTTCCAATGAAGTGCAACCAGCCAAGACCCAATCTCCATTTTCTTATCCAAATTTAGAAGAAAGCCGGGCGAAAATAGACCGTACCGACGAGAGATTCAGTGCCACTGTGAGATAGGAGTGCACACATTATTGAAGATAAGAAATAGCGCTTTGGATGACTTGTTTCCGAAAACCCAAGATAATACTTCATCAAATGACATGATCCAGACAACTGTTTCTGTGCCAGGGATAACCGGGAATGTACTAGTGGCTTAGGTAATAACACAAGTTTCTACACCAGTAGTTTTATAAACAGACGTAGATGATCGTGTGGAATTAGGCACACTAGGGACACACATGTAGCTATAGTTAACATTCCAGACAATTATAAACTTGCGTTGTGAAGAGCATTCGTTCAGGAGGGATTAAATCTTGCTGTAAAGGCCCATAGACTATTAAATCATAGGCAAAATCTACCAAAGCAAACGAACGTCATACTCAATACCAATGGAGGTTCGGACGATAAGGAGCCTCGATAAAGGAGAGAACATATTTGTCGCGAGAAGTAATTAGATTAAGCGCAGTTCCGTGTTTAAACGTAAGAAAACTTGCGGTTCACTCAGTCTCTACTCCACGTAACCGAACACGTGCAGTAAGCAGTACTACCACGAAAGGTCAACAACTACGACTCCGATAAGGCTATATTCGTAGCCTTGAAATTTGCCGAGGGCGTCAGGATAAAACTGGCTGTTTTAACTGCACCATTGCGCACCAACTTAAGCGCGTTATCCGAAGTTTATTAAAATCATATGTCCGCATTATAACCTATGCCTCGTGGATTTGTCAAATATTCAGAGCTATTCCAGTTGTCTGTTACATGGGAGTGCTCATTAAACTATGCGAAAAACGACTGAAAAACCTGCTCTGATGGTGGGTCTCATTTAATTGTTATTGAATTGAAAGAAAGAGGGATACTTTTTGCGAGGAGAAACCTCTGAGCTTCTTCTCTGGGTCAAAATATCATGTCAGTCACACCAACCGCACTAAGATATCCGCGTCCCGAACGAATTGTAACCACGAATAAAACAAGCCACATTCAACGAGACCAAAATTATCGTATTCATGAAAGCTACACTTAAACATAAAAAAGCAGTGGACGTTGATCGTGAGTTGATGCCATCATTTCACTCAGTTATTTCAATCAAAAAAATTGCAACGTTGGAACACAAGAATCCGCGATTCTGGATAAGGTAACGCAAGGGCTGCCAAAGTAAGCCGAGAGCCATTGTCAGCTGTTTTTGGATCTACAGCTGCGGTCTTTCACGATTGATAATAATAGCCTCCAAAAGCGCAAGAATTTTGGCCTCTGATCGTGCATTAGGAATGTGAACGACGCATCAGGGTTGACTCAGTGACCAGTAGGCAGCAAGAGACTGGTGACTGCTGAGGTAGCTGGGTTTCCCGAGTTAAATGATTTCACCGTCACAGATCCCATGCAGCTGCGTAACCATTTTGGGAAGTGCTCATTGACACTGAGAGCAAGACTTATGTAAATTCGCCTGAAGTAGCTGTCACACAGCTACAGGTACAGCTGCAATAACGCTTTTCAATAGCGCCTTAAGCAAACAATTTCACATAACCAGCAATGATCCGTTTCACTAGGGAGAGCATTTAGCTCTAACCAAACTAAACGTTTTTCGGCAATTTCTATAACCTGGCATTGAGGAAGCATGCGTCAGTGTTTATAGGAATGGCTGGTAAGTCAATTAGAATTCGCGGGTTGGGCAAAATACAGTAATTCTGTGGTTCGGCAGTTAAAGGCACAATAATGCAATTGTCCAAATTGCATGGCTATGGAAATCACCGATAACCTTGACATTGGTCGCCGCAATACTTTCACACAGCGACTGCCACAACTAGATCAATCAATTAAACTTAAAACTCGGGATACCCCTTTTCATATTACTCGTTGCCTTCGGTCTTTTAATCGTCACTCCAGTCATTATACAGGACTTGTCACGCAATCGCGTTACACGAGTTATAAATCAAGTTCATTCTTCAAGTGGAGAAATACCCACGTCGTGTTTTCCTGCTATAGGTGCGTCTATGGCGAACACAATTGGGATCCCCCGTTAAGCTTTACCAGTTACATTACCTAATTTCATTCAAAAGTTTGATATCCCAAGAATATAATTTTGAAAGGTTAAAAAACGAATGTTTTGTATATGCTTGCTTATGGTTACTTGTCTCCCGTACCTCAAGTAATACAGAGCAGGACCCAACGAAACCATTATAATATAGAGAAGGATGCGTGGTACAAAGAGTTGTGTTCTAGAGAACGCACCTTCATACGGTAAACATTTTGAAATTAGCAGATTCGGACTAATTTGCTTACTTCACTAATGGGACCATTTGATTCAACACACCGACGCGTTTCAAATCATTTTGCCATCACTTGGTGGTATAGGCACAATACTCCAGCACTATTCATTTCCATGGCCGATGCAAAAATTGCATTACGTGTCCGTCGGTTTCGGTGCTCCATATTCGAAGAGTTCATTGCGCCCCTCGTTTGGCACTACTATTTGAAGTGCACCTCAGTCATCCTCTATGACGCTACCGCAGAAGTCGATCTCGAAGGCAGTCTCGTAGACTTTCATGGCTGCTGTAAATTGAGCTCTCGTAATGCAAACTTCGGACTGCGCCGCAAACAAGCCACCATTTTATCATAAAAATGAAAAACTATTTATTGGTTATGAAACGTTGGCTTTCTGTTTTAGAATACGGCTCCGCATCACATACTTCTGGCTGAACAGTCCAACGCCGGCTGAATGCTCCTGGCTGTGGCTTTCAGGCTGTCCACTCTGCCCACGCTCCGGATCTTAGACAGCTCAATCGGGTATACCCATAATTGACTTTGCGCCAAGTTTCCAATCGGGCAAGATTTTAACCGCGCCAGTAAAACTGGCACCAGATTTTCTCTCTTGCCACAGCTGCCCCATGTTAGCCGTAGTTACTTATCTCCGCTAGTACGCATTGCTAAATTCGCTAGCGCGAACTAGCCGCCTTTCACCCTATCCAGCAAAGGTGTATTCCGAGCCTCGCAGCTTCATTACGTCAGTTGGCCTCTTCCATTTCGGGGTTAGTTTCTTCTCGTCCGGCCTACATGCGGTCATGCGTTGGTTAATTTTGTACTTGGAAGTCAACTGAAGGTTTTCTCATATTATACCAGGATTTCTTCATCACCCACGCCTGGATTGCCTACAGTTTTGGTTTCGCTACCTTTCTGTTATTCCACGCTTCCCTCGGTGGGATTTGGCAGGCCGGCCAAATTCCCATCTCCAGATCCTCTATAAATCGAGACCCGCGGGTATGCATTATCTACAATTGGAAGCGCCTCATTATCCAAGTAAATCACATGTTCCGGTGCATTCGGTATAGGCCATCTCGTGTCAAGAGACCATGAAATTTTCTCTCAACTTCGGAGGAATCACCGGCATTTTGGTAGCACCTCGCTCTTCCGTCCACATCCGAATTCCGGCATCTTGGACTGGCAGCTTATACAGGTTCCGCGCGAACGGTCCGAATAGTTGGCCTTTGTGTTTGGTTGTCACAATATGATTCATTATGCGTGTTGTTTCCAGTCTATACAAGAGCCTATAAGATCGTTGCTCAACTGCCAAACTCCCCGGATCTTGCTGCAGCACAAAACGACAGACACGAAATCAACGTTCAGCAAATCGTCCTCACAACTCAGGCGCGAAAAAATATCTGCCATTCCGTTATCGCACTTTGACATGTAGCTTATCGTGCAGTAGTATTCGTGTAAGCACAGCTTGCTCATAGACAATTACCTCTAGGGACTTATAAGACCTAATAAATTCTAACCTTCTGTGATCCGTTTAACAGTTAAAGCATTGATCCCGCAAATACGCCTCGAAATTCTCCAGAGCCCAAAAAATTACCACCCACCCCCAAATCTACTGTCGAAAATTTGCGTTCGGATAGTGATAAATGCTGTTAGTAAATTCAATCGTCACATGATTTTGCTTTTGAATCGCACAGAATCCGATGTCACTTACATCTCAAAAACTTGGAACATATTTGGAACCGATCGGGAAGTCATCATTTCAGAAAACTTGGTAAACGACCGGTTAATGTATTTATGCTGATACACAACGTTTCGCATTGGACACAAATGCTTCATCATGCGAAGTGAATTACCTAAACATTGCCATTTTATAGCGATCATGGCTAAACTACATACAAAGACAAATCAATTTGCAGTTCATCTATGAATGATTACAGCGATCAAAGGTCAATATGTTCGCGGGTACACTGTAGTTTTTTTCAGTCAGAGTCAAGTGGGGGAACGAAATTGCCGGTCCGTGGATAATTACATTGTGGTTAACAATCTTAATAGAACCGTTGCAGGGAACTTGGACACTGATAGAATTTGGCTATGGTTCTTGGAGAGTGGGTCGATAGTTCATTCCGACTTGGGATCCATCCACCGATGATTACAAAGCTGGCCGGAGTAAGACTGGACGCCAGGCACTGGACAGCCCTACTCCGTCTATTCTATTCACTCAGTTGTTAGCCTTGGTTATTTCTATAGCCCCAGCAATCAGCCTTTGTTTGGCTGATCGTAATCCCTTCCAGATTACCTCCACATTTTCGAAGTCACTTTTATGCCCCGTGTCTAGCGCATGCATTGCTATCGCTGAATCTCTGAGTAGAGCTCCATACTCTAGCTCAAATCGCGGAGGTCGTGATATGTGTCGCCTATGTTCTGAAATTCTTGTACGGAATTCCCTCGCTGTTTGGCCTATATACACTTGTGTACAATCTTTACATGGAATGTTGTAAATACAGTTAGTTCTACATAACGGGAGTGTATCTTTCAGGTGCACAAGTGTGGATCGTAGTGTTCAACCCTTCTGGAAAACTACCCTTATCTTCTCCTTATTCAGTACTCTCCGAATCGCTACCGAAGTTCTTCTTTATACGGAATACCCACTGTCGCTATCTACTCTGCGGTTGGATTTGCGCGTGGGTTGAGACATTTCTGTAGCTGTCGTTTCGCCAATCGTTTCGGATATCCGCTAGCTATTATGTTTTTCATTGCTTCCCTCTGCGCTGCTTTCTTATCTTCTTCCTCCGTGCACAGAGCACTTGCTCTGTGAAATAGTGATGAGGCAATTTCCGCATACATGTGCGTTGGGTGGCTTGAACTATAGCTTAGTACCCCATCTGTGTCCATTGGTTTGCGATACATCGTTGTTTTTAACGTTCCTTCCTTCCTATGTACCAGACAATCAAGGAACGGAAGTGTACCGCTCTGCGACTCAAGTTCCATGGTGAACTTTATCGCATTGTCAATAGAGTGCAAATAGTTTAAAAATTCTTCTTTGTATCCCTTTTTATAATCGCAAAAGTGTCATCCACGTAGCGCCACCATACTTTCAGGGCACCACGGAAATTGGGTAATGCTTTATTTTCAAACTCTTCCATGTATATATTGGCCAATACGAGGGATATTGGAGATCCCATGGCCACACCCTGTTCTTGAGGGTACATTCTAGACTGAAATGTGAAATGAGTCATGTGGAGACACAAAGCTATCCCCTCGACCACTTGATACACTGGCAGATTTGTTTTGTCCTCCAAGCTGCTGTCCCCTCTCAAACAGTTTTTCGCTAATCGTAACGCCTCCTCCTTGGGTACATTCGTGAACAAGGAGGTAACATCGAAGCTGACCATCAATTCGACTTGTTCGATGCTCACCCCTAGCATTATTTGTGCAAACTCATAAGAGTGCTTTGCAAATGTGTCGTGAGATGAAGGTGGTTTTGGACTAAGCGGCGCTGGAAGAACTGAGCCAGTGGCTCTGCCAGTTGACTTGCTGCTGCTCCCAGTGCTTTGGAGGTTATAGAATCGACACACGGGATTGGTGCTTTTGTAGAGTGGCCTGGTACAGCCGGACAGCTTCGGCGGTTAAAGAGGTGTGACTGCCTCCAGGCGAGAAAGTGATATAGCTGGTGAATCTCCGGACATTAATGGTCTCTGAAATTTGGTAGTATATTGCATCAGCAGCGCGTTTGCTGGTTCCCTAGCAGTTGGTGTTGGGCCATCAGTCGTCGTGAGTGACCGAAATCCCTGCCTCACATTCCGTAGCCCATTGAAGTGCTTGTACAGCAGTTTGTGACTAGCACTTAAGTGGTTTTCCATGTTCTGCTTATGCGCGGCTTTGTCATCTCTGAGCAGTTGAGCGCAGTGCTTAAGTTGCGCTACGTAGTTATCCCAGCTTTCTGGTGTTGGGGATGATCCATGCTCTCGCCACGTTGCTTTGTGTACTGCCAGTAATTTTCCATTTCTGCTCCTTACATAAGTAACTGTTGCAGTCGGTTCGCAAACTGTTTTCCATGAAGCATCCGTAACCATCTGATGTTAATTGTTGACGAACTCGAGCCAGGCGACATCCGGGTATCTTCGGCGAGGAACTACCAGGTAACTGAAGTGTTGTATTGGTTTAGTCAATCGTAGCATTTGATGGCTCGTCTCGTTTCATTATCCGCAACTCCGCAATATGCATGGCAGAAGGATGTGAAAAAAGCAACTGCATAAGCATTTCAACTTCGCGGGCAATCTACAATCAAGTCATCAGTCATATGTTATTGGCTGGTTAGCACACAATGAAGCACAGATGGACTATTGGCAGTAACGAAACCAGCGTCCAAAGCGACATGCTTATAAAGCAGAAAACGGGTTACAAACGCTTGCAGTTCGGCTTTAAATGGTCCTCGGCTCGAGGCAAGAGTGTCTAAGCGACGCGAAATGAAACCATATTTGATCAAGATGTGTGTGCATCGTCCTTTTATAGTCCGCCGTAAGTCTGTTGAAATTTGGTTGTCCGTCTTGAATATAGACTTGACAAGACAGTACACCAAAGCTATAAGGCAATTGACTCTGCCCCTTAACTGCAGATGACACCAGCGCGAATCAGAAATTAGTAGACCTGAAGTATTAGGCCTTGTTAAGACATAGTTAAACTCCGACTTAACCGTCCAAGAAGTGGAAATCAGTGGCTACGCATGCTATCGCTGTGATACACCTTCAAATTATCACAGTGACGTTCTACATTACATAAAGACTTCCTTGTGTGAGAGACTAGTGAGCGCCTACCGAAGCGCTGAGGGTCATTGTGAACAGTTTTGGTGTTCGATCCACCTCGGACGCTGCGAGTTGCTCGTGCGCATGGTATATCTCATTGCAACGCGCCGCTGTTTGGACTAGTTCCCACATGTTCGCAACCAAATCAGTCGTCCGGTGTTCTTACTCATGGGCGGTTTCAACTTATCCTGAATACAGTGGCCTGAGGCTAAACTTCTTCCCGGTCACTGTGAAGTCGAAAAGAAATTTATCGAGTTGATATTTAAAACCGGGGCCACACAGCATATCAACCAGCCAACACTTATACTTGCGCGAGCGACTCCACCTTGCTTAAACCTGTTTCCGACTAGCGGTGAGCAACATGTGCATGACATTCAAGTCTACGAGCCTCTTGGAGTGAGTGACCACTCGATGATCAAAGGCAGCTTGGAACTACCGTTGTCATATTCTCATCCGCTGGAGCTAGCTTTCAACTATTGGAAGACCGACTTTAATGGCTTCATTTGTGTAACGAGCCAGATAGACTGGTCATTACCACATGATTCGTCTATTGAAACATGTTGGACTATCATTAAAGAGAGAGTGAACCCGTTATGCGCCCGAGTTGTACCCCTCAAATATCGGAAAGGTAGGCCAGTCAAACCACATTAGTTCGACAATGTGTACAGCAAACTGGCCCGACGTCTGCGCAGACTATGGAAACAATTGTTGTTATCTGGCTCTGATGAAGACTACAAGGCGTACAAGATACAGCGAAATCGCTGCAACTACACTAAAACAAAAGATCGCAGAAGCTTCGACGAGCAGCTTGTAACCGCCGCAAAAACTACTTCTAAGAGAATCTTCGCATACGTAAGGCGGCGCTTGAGGCCTGCAGCCAAAGTCCCGGTGTCACAAGTCTCCGATGAATAGCCCCTGACCTCGAGTACAGGTCGTGCGTCCGCAGTGAAGGCGCATTTCGCTTCTGTATTTGCAAGTGACCAGGTGTCTTTACCGAGTTCAACGAATACGGCTCCCGCCAAACTTGACAGCCTAGACAGTTGGACAACCATTTAACCGACTGGTATCTAAGGAGCACTGGCATGACCCAAGGCACACTACTGGGGCCGATTTTGTTTTTCATGTAAACGATGTGCCTCAGCTACTCCAATCACCTTGTGCATTGTTCGCAGAAGACTTAAAAGTTTAGAGAGTAATCCGCGCACCCAATGACTGTAATTTGCTTCAGCAGGACGTCGACCGCCTCGCCACGTGGTCTGCAGAAGTCAGCCTCCCAATCTAACCGAGCAGCGTGGTCACATCTAAAGGGTTATTGCCATATATGATTCATATTATAGGTATATGAATGACACGTTCATCATCTGTGATCATCGCATTGATATCATCCATGTGCACGACCAGTTCAACAGTGCACATCCCTCAATGACGTTCATTAGTGAAATGGAATATGAAGGCAAGCTGGCTTTTCTGGACGTTTTGTTGAGGAGACGTGACGACGGATCACTTGAGCTTAGTGTCTTCCGCAAAGCTACATGGGTTGAACAGTACACACACTTTTCGAGCTTGGTCCCTCTGAATTACAAACGCAACTTAGTGCTTTGCTTGAATTGCCGTGCCACCAAGGTTTGTAGACAGGAATATCTCGAGGTTGAGAAGGACCCAATTGTGCAAACACTTCTTTCGAATGGATACCCTAAGCCTTTCCTCACAAAGCACGCTATTACGCGTGGGCACGATAAGCGAGTAGCAACGGTTCCGAAAAAAGATGTGTATCTCTCTGTTCCGTTTAGGGGTGATATCACCTTCCAGCTCCTAAACAGGAGACTTTCTTATGCCATAGCAAGGATCAATCCGGCCGCACACCCGCAAGTAGTTTCGGAAACCGCTCCCTGCATAGTTCAATGTCTTAAAGACAGACTGACAGTGTCGTTCGAATCGCACATTATTTACCAGTTTACTTGCACCTCTGTTGCAAAATACGTCCGGCATACGACAAGCCGTCTGTCGGTACGAATGGCTGAACATTGTGCAGGGGCTCGGCGGAGAGACACGCTCAGAAATATGAACAGCTCGATTATGGGTCATCAGATACAAAGTGGACATGATATTTTGATAAAAGATGCCTTCAAAGTCTATTATGCCATACGGAGGGTATACTCAAAAGGGTTAAGGAAACGCCTCTGGCAGACGGCTGGATGCACAGCGATTCGGCTAACACAACCAGTGCTATGCAAGCACAGGTTGCTTGTGCAAACATTGGCTTTGCCATGACCCTGAATATAAGTTTCTCGGCGCATTACGTATAACTGAGTGATGCATTTATGTAATTAACTAAATTTTTATTGTTAATATATTTGCCTTTACTGTTCTTACAACTTATTTTGCTTACGTTTAACCCTATCACTATGCCACCTGAGTAAATAGATTGGAGCATAAAACGAACATGCTGAATCTGTTCAAACAGTGCCATCCGTCCTCATTGTTTCCTTCAGCATTGTACTATTGCCTTGATCAGTCCTGTAGTTGTAATTGCTTGGTGTGAACTACCGAAAAGAGATCTTCTTGCAAAGCTGTGTTTCATTTTTCCATTAGTAACATTTGTATAGAAGCTAGTAATAGTGATACAGCACTCTGTCCTGAATGCTGCGCCCGGAGGAACAGTGGCAATCTATTTTCATTTGAACCCACTACAATTGACCACTACGCGTGAACTCAGCCGGAAATCCTAGGGCCAAGGTGGGGCCAAATTTTTCATAAGTACACGCTCTTTATGCAGTTTCGATGAGTAGCTTAACCCAAACCACTTTTGATGTGGACAATATGGGCTTTATAAATAATTTCGTACTACATTTTGAGGCTAAATGCATAACTGTTCAGGCGCTTTCGTTTGTATGGTATGTCCGCTATCTATTAGTTGTTACAGTATGGGGCTGGGGACATACCTAGTAGTACCACCTTACAATGAGGCAGCATAATGCTCAGATTTCAGCTATGACAGCCGTCTGGTAATGTGTCCGAGGTTTCTCGCACCACAGTTGTAACTGAACGAAAATAAGACAAACGATTCTCATTGGGACTGGATCCAGTCTTTTAAGCAACTGGTGATGAGCGGAAGGTTTTCGGCATAATTGTGGATTCTGTTGGAACAATGGAACAATGGATTTATGCGGGTATAAAAGCTAAAGCTTGACAAATCCCGTAGGGTGATCAGTGCGAAAATCATAGAAGTGTGGAAAATTCAATGGAAACAAATTCAGTAAAATCGTTTAACAACGAGTCACTAGAAGCTTGTGGACTCACCGAGTTTGAAGTGTCGAAATAATAATCCACTCTAACTCGGAGGGAATCATGAGGCATGGAGTATTTGGTCAAAAGAGTCACTGCCCCTTGAAATTCGCATGGCGCAAAGTGTTTGAGTTGGAAGCGTCCAAACATACATCCACTGTTGAAATAAGCGTAGGGGAAAATTATTTTTAAAGTATGGATTTTGGATCTCTCAAAATTAGACTGTACTATGGGAGATATTGCAATGAAGTGAGTGCACTATCAACTCGATTTTTGAACTCGATCAGGTTGGGTGCGCTGACTACAGATTCTGGGAGAGCATTCCAGGCTTGGCAAACACGATCAGAAAAGAAATTCCGTCGACATTCCAAACGGCTGTACTGCACTGCCAGCTTCAGGTGATGGCCTCTCAGATTGTTGTTGTTGTTACTGAGCTCCAGCCGATGGCGGCAGGCATGATTGGGGTCTGTCAGAATCTGATAAACCAAAATCAAATCTCCCCGTAGTCTTCGATATTGACCACTAAATATCCTGAGCGATCTCAGTCTGTCTTCGTAGTGTAACTGGCTTAAACCTTTCACGTTCTTCGTTGCGCGTCGTTGAGGTTTCTCTAAATCAGAGAGGTCTTTCCTCAGCCACGGCTGCCAGACTTGTATTGCATACTCCACGTGTGGTCGTATGTATGCACCTAGAAGTTGGTGAAAGACGGATGGATCGAAGCGTCCAAATGTGCGCCGAAGAAGGCCCAAATTTCGAATGCTCACGTTCGATGCTTTCTTTGCCTGGGCTGAACAACCAAGGTCGGACTGAATCAAGACTCCTAAATCCTTTTCCTCAGCAGTTGTGTGAAGCACATGGTCACCCAGTTTATAGAAAAATGCTGATTGGTGACGTAAGTGTAATACTCTGCATTTTTCTGTGTTGAATGGGAGTTGGTTCCGAACTGACCACGCATACACCTTATCCAGATCCTCTTGAAGTATTGCGGAGTCGTCGGGTGTATTGATCGCTCTCCAGACCTTGATGTCGTCGGCATAGAGTAGGCAGTTGGAAAGAATGAGGGCCGCTATGTCGTCAATATACATCAAAAATTGACGAAGATTTATCATTTGCCGAATATGCTTTTCGTATGTCTACAAATCACACACGACCACCATTGCGCTAATCTCTTAATAAGCATCGTAACCAAGATTTTGGTCATAGCATTAACTATACGTATGATCCGCGTTGGGCCACAAACTCCGCATTGAACAAACGGCCATGCATTGTAATCATCATCGTTTTAACTCAAGGATGCATGATCGGTAGCTTACACGTCCGTAAATTTATGTCCGATGAACCTAGTGATACTATCGAGTTTGTTTCTTATAGAATGACATGTAAAGCAGTAAATCTTGAAATCGGTTCGCTCAAAATGCAACCAAGTCTCTGTAATCACGTTGAAATCTGGCGTTGTGCCGTGTGGCGTTCTATAACTAAATAAATATGTTTGACCCACCTAATAAAAACGCTTTGGGCTTCAGTGTACAAACACTGTAGTACTTTGGATATTAGGAGTGTGAATAGAAGTCAAAATCCTCTTTGGTATGAACCCGACCGTTAGTTAGCCAGTCTCTCTGCAATCCTTTTTTAATCTACAAACAATGAATTTTAGTCATGCTGCATGGTCTTACAGTGTTCCAGAGCAGAATGTTCGCTTGTGCTTCGCTCTGTCCTGTCTTGTGTCTATACTGCTATAGTATCTCTCTCTGCGGGGCTGTGGTGACAAAGGAACTACTGAAGTTGTTAATTTCATCAAATTGCTGAGTACTTCTAACCGTGTGTCTGCTGCCCTTAGCCGAATCTCGGTCGTCAACCTGGCACAAACTTTGACCAGTTATCAGATAGAACATGTGCCATTCCATCGGAGTGAGCACCACTTTCATTACTCTTGGACAGCTTCTGCTTGTAGGTGCTAGATTAATGATTTCCTGTCTACGAGTGCGCAAACAGGATTCATAAACATAGCACGGAAAAGGTCGCACCACTGCTTTTGGCCATGTGTTTCCGCTTCGTGATTAAGAGAATCCGGAAGCTCGGAAACACAATGACTGTAAAGTTATTTTTGCTATTGCCGTTGGGTGGGTCGCCATTGTATTCCGCGTCCTTTGGGCGATATTTGCACGGAGAATCGGGTACTATGCACACCCCGCTAGGTGGGATACGAAGACGAAATGCTGAGATCAGGACAGCCTCCATCCGATATGCTGGGTTCAGTGTTGCTCGAAGGAATCAAGATTCACCATAGGTCACTTAGTTCGGTTGACGTGCCATTCGTCTTAGCTTCCTGGGCTCAACCTAAATAGCGATAGCGTCGCAAATGCAGTTTCATTATTTGAGACCATTTAGCAAATTGCTCTTTATTATAGCAGATTAAGACTCTAGAACATTAGAGCACACGAAGGTTAACACACTATCTGGAGAATGTTGATTTGAGGGTCGCTGTTGGTGATTTTTTCGTTTAGGAGACGAAACTGGAGTTGACGGTTTGAAGCTGTGTCACCTGTTGCGTGCTCGGTAAAGAAGCGGAACCTAAGTGTGTTGCTCCCTGTGTGCTTGGCGAGGTGACAGATGCAAACGTCACGTTTTTCCGCATTGGAATGTCCCCGGTCCTGACATGCCATTGTCAAGACTGAATCTTACTTTCTAACTTCCATGAGTGGAGTAATAGCAGTGACGCTGAATATGACATGCCCAATTTAGGGGTTGGGATGTGTTAGAGTAAGTGACGCAATTGTCGTGTGGCGGTTAGCAAGGCAGTGTTTACTTTTGACTTAGTGGTTCAAGGAGGTGGGCACAGCTTCGATTGGAACAAAACCGAGCATCTAGATAATGCATCGATACAAAAACGAAGGAAATTCCCCGGAAGCATGTTTCTTATCTAATTACCTACGCATCGCTATCGACCCGGTGTACCAGAAACCATGATCTCCGGCGAATAAGTAGACGAATTTAGTCCTGAAAGAATATGGACCGAGTCACTTGGCGCAAATAGAAGTTGCCTGTCGATCATGGATGGTCCATTCAATAGGCAAGGTTGTACACAGCATATCACAGCGGTGAGTATGTTAACTCGCATGGTGGTGAAACGTATGCGACCATTTTATCAAACACAGCGCTGTATGTTTGTTAACTCTCTATTTTCAGTATTCACCATCCAGTATTCGTGAACAGACGTCGTTTGCGTTTCAACTGAGTATTGTTTTTAGTCTTGCCTTACCAAATGGCTTTAATGCAGCCATTTTGTGCCTTGCACGATAATTCACGAAACATGGCTTTCATGCGACCTCTGTGGCACCTCAGCTTCTGTGCAGACTGACTGTGTGATATATATCTGATGTTATATGTATGGGTCAATGGTTTATAGTGACGAGAGTGAATGAACTTTTCTTACCATTGCCACCTTATTTTTGCATGAGAGTCACCTGTTTGTTCGCATGAGTTGTATACGAATTATTGGCTACTCGACCATGAATGTCTGCATAGGTCATGGTTTATACTTGTTCCGATGGTACTATGAACGTGAAGCATCAGTGTAACTTACTGGCTCCCTGAAGTTGATTGTCATGATAAAACTGATGACTTTCTTATGGTCGGAACTCTCACGCTATCAGTGGGAAACCTCACTTAGTTTTCTTGAACCTGTGGAGAGAGAAAGAGAGAATAATTTTGAACAGTTTCACAAATTGGGATAAAGCGCCTTCCCGATTCCCATCTACATGTGCATGTGCTATCCGGGCCGAATTTAAGCCATCGTACAATCCGAATGAATCGTTGGAAGAAGTTACACCATACGCCTTGTTCTCAAGAAACTGTACCGGGGTTTTAGTGGTTGATTTGACTCAAGCGGATTCCAGATATGAAAACCGTGTGTTGCTCACCCGGATGATAAAATATTTCCATCTGTTTCGGCTACATTGATCAAGTTTCGCCTCAAATTGAGTCGTGGTCTACATTCCGATTGCACGTGGCAGTCCCCTCACATAAGGAGTAATTCAAGGTGACCCTTCTGTCAATAATTTCAGTTATGCATATCTCACTGCTCACTGGGTGTTCGGTTCGTGATTGTGAACACATTTATATGTGGCATTTACTGGATGGGTTTACGGCGATTCTGTAGTTAGTCATGAAGGCGATGAAAGCCATCCAGCAAGTCTTTTTTGATAAAAGTCATACACAAGTGATGAGAAAATTCATCCATCCGTACGAAATGTGACCACTGACCGAAGTTGTTTTAGTGCCGCTGGCCCTGTTTCCCTTCTACCTACACTAATTATATACAGACATGAGAGCATCTGCAAGCGTTGACATCCCTCTTCGTATATATATGGAAGAAGGAAACCGTCCCGGCTAACAGCAGTAAATTGATTATATTGGCAGTATAGAAGAAGGGCATTCGCTGTAACTGTGCTAACCACATGGGGTATTAACCTACCACCCTTAGTGAAAATATGTGTGACCTCAATTCTAATTTCTCGCCTCACTGCAGAGCGGTAGCAGAATTCTGCCCAGGGAACTATGTAGACCACATGTTCACGTAGCGGCTGGCGCTTCTGCCGCGGCACGGATAGTACAGACCGACATTAGCTGCGTTCCTCGACTTCCAGGTTGTGTTCGATTCAGTCGATCGATGCATTATATTGGCAATAGTTGTGCGGAAATGTGTACCCATGTAATTTGTGAGCATGTACAAGTACTGTGCTTGAACACAACTGGCCGTGTCAAGGTCTACAGTGACCAGTCGAGTGACTTTCCGACAAATAGTGGCTTTCGTCAGGTTTTTTCAATTGCGCCCTTTTTGTTTAGGTTCTTCATGAAATCCACCATGGAGCCTCAAGATGCAGGCGCTGAATTGCTGCCTGGTGAAAAACTAGCTGATCTCGATTATGCGGACGACATCTTGCTGTCTAGCGATGCCATGGCGACGCAATCAACCCTGAAAATCCTGTGCAGATTGGTTCCGTTATTTGGTATACGCTGCGCAGCTTCAACGTGCATTGTTGCTGCAGGATCATCAGTCACTTGACAAACCCTTGAACCTAAATGTCGAGGAACTAGAGGTAGTTACTCGTTTCACTTACTTTGGCAACCGTACCAGCAACAATGTGTGTATAGCTAGTAAGGTCAGTTAACCTTTTGCAAAAGCCAGAAGTGCCTTTTTGAATCAGCGCAACCCCTGGCGATATAAAGAGTTTCCCTCCGTTTGGAAGTTGATGTTTACAAGACCACATTGACGGCATGACCCCTTCGGTCTGAAGATCTGAGACGCCTTCAAGTCATGGATCTTCGTTGTCTGCGTAAAATTGCTGGTGTCGGATGGCACCGGCTCGTCCGCAGCGATGATATGCGTAGGCGAGTGCTAGACACTGATACCCAAGCTAGTTCCTTAGAATAACAGATAGCACAGAATCAGTCGCGTTATTTTGGACACAAAATAAGTTTGCCCGGTCAGTGCTTTCCGATGTAGGGGTTGTCGAGTCTGCCAGGTGTAGCAACGTGCAAGAACCTAGGTGTACAAAAGTTAACTTGGCCGCTGGAAATGAAGTCACTGACGACCAAACTGAGTGCCGTCGGTCTGTCTTGCTTCTCCAGGATGGAGTCCACTTGACTCACCTTGTGGTTGTCTAGAGACATTACAGGACACTGCTAGCAGTGGACACCGGTGACAAGTCTGCTGCCAACTCCCATTCGCACTGCCAGTTTAACGTTTGTTTGTTACTGTTGAATCTGCGGTGTGATGACTGATTATGACGCGGGGCCATGAAAATTGCAAGGAAGCTGTCTTGCCGATTCCGCCTATATTGCACGCTAGCACGCAGTCTGGGATGGTATTTTGCTGACAATGTTTACCCGCCTTGACCCGGAATGTTTAATTAGGACATGAAGGCTCTCCGGTAAGTCCCTCTTCTCTTCTGTAGGTCGTTAGGGTTGCAAGACAGCGAAGGATCAAAGCAAATGTCTGCTACCCTGCCGTTGTTGATTGGTTGCTTGATTTCCTACCTAAATGATGACCATCATCATGTACCACACGAATTTCAGGGGAAGAGGTATATATGTATTCTTCAATAACGATATTGTCTTAGTGCTCCAGGCGGAGTTCTTATATTTGCAGACGATATCCAGATCTGGTAAAACCTTATGGCAGTGGAAGATCACGAGTCATTATAGGACTCATAAATTTCATCTAAGAGCCGGCTCACGTTCAGTGCGGTTAAAGGCAAATTTTGGGCGTACCTATGAGTACCAAATTGGGAACCAGCAGCTGCAACGTGCTTCCCAAAAAAGAGAATTCGGCGTAATCTTGATTGAGGTGCTTGGCTGTCCAAATCAAGCTGAAAAGGTATCGAAGGGAGAATGTCAGAATCTTGCACTTACGGAGTGTAAATGGAAAATCTGAACGCCTGCATCGAAGATTAGGTTGAGCATGGGAACCAAGCCAGGTATCACCAGAGCAAACACGATATTGATGCATTTAAAGCTCCCGGATGTGGACCAACCAAATTCGTTAGGGCCATGTGATTGCGCACCGGGGAATATCGGCCTCATCGAGGAGACCTCTTAATGGTTTAGTTAAAACTGACGAAACCAAATCAGGCCTGTCGCTATCTGTTACAACTCAGCAGGCGAAATATTCCATTTGGCCATTACCTCCAAATTCCAATGCACTACATTTGATTTCATTGCTGACAAACTCTCCCCTTCGGAAGTCCCACACACGGAACGCTCTTTCAACACACGTTATTAGTGCCCCTATATTAATGCTTTTCTAAAACGAGTTGACGACATACTAACGTACCTTACGTGATATGATCCGTTTCACTTGGGAGAGGATATAACTCCAACCAGACAATGCCTTCTCCAGGTCTTTCTCTAACGTGCCGATGAGAAAACCTACAACAGTGTTTATGTCAAAGGCTAATAATTAGGTAGAAAATGGGAGTTGGACAATATCCGGTATATGCCTACTTCGACAGTTACCGTCACAGTGATCGATGTGACCAAGAGACACTTCAATGGAAATCGCCGTCCACATTGGTTTTGCGTGTCACAATCAGTTGACACAAAGGCTGCTTCTAATCGACCCTCCATGGGATACACATTTAATATTTGCAATCTACACTACTGACTATTTAGTCAATAGTTTAAGATCAGCTGAATAGGATTTCTAAAGTTTTGTGGTACGAGAGCTCACTACCGAGCACCAGACTGACAGGGTCGATGCCTGCATTAAACATCTCCGACTCAGTCAGATGTAAAGCATTCTTTCGGACGATCGTATCAGGTGATGAAACATCGGGTTATTATTATGAGCCGGAATCAAAGGAGCAATCAGTGAAATGGCACTCCTCTACATCACAGTAACTGTAAAAGTTCAATTCGCAAAAGTCAGCTGGAAAAATCCTGGCGACACACTAATTGTGAATAAGTTAAGTGTAACATAGTAAACACTTAGGTTCACATTGAGACCCTGAGGATTCGCAGAGACTACTCCGACGAGTGTGACCTAAGTTGCCTATCAAGCAGACTTTCTGCTACACGACAATGTTCTACCATAAGCATGAAGATAAGGGAGACAATCGCCTAATTTGGGTAGGCAACTTTACCAAATCATCCATACTGTTCAGATTTAGCGAGTACAGACTATCGTTACTTCCGCACCATGAAATAGTATTTGAGAGGCAAGCATTCATTCAGTGACGAGGAGCTGAAAAAGCTTGTGAATAACTTGAGATAACTTGAGAGCAACAAAATCCTAGTGTCACAGCAACACGGATTCCGCCGAAATCGATCCTGCACTACAAACCTGTTGCTCGCCCGAACAATCTGCACAGAGTCAGCGGATGCCAGAGTGAGAGTCGAGTTTGTCTACCTGGACAACTCGAAAACGTTCGATCGTTTGGACCATCGCATTCTCCTGCACAAGCTGCTATGCTAAGGAATCGGTTACCCAGTGCTCTTTTGGATCGGCAACTTTCTCCTTCAAGCTCATCTGAATGGGAGAGTCCGCAGCTCCATTTTTGACCCAATTAACTTCCAGTGTGTCGTGCCCCAAGGATCAGTAATGCGTCCATGTTTATTCCTTACATTCTTTAACTATCGCCAGTATACTGCATGCGAATTTCTTACCATTTGTAGCAAATGTCAACATTTGGCATGATATCCGGACATCGGATAATGGCATGACATTGCAGAGCGATCTCGACATGGCATATGTATAGTCTTCCGATTACCGACTCCAGTTCAATGTGACTGAGTGCAAAGTCGTTAGTGTACGATATCAGGTTATCTATGAATATCATCTTGAGGAGCAGCAGTTACAACGTGCTTCCCAAAAATACGACCGCGGGTTGATTGTACAATACGGTCTTGGTTGCGCAGAACACGCGGAAAAGGCATCAAAAAGAGCCAGTCAACATTCTGGACACTTACGGAGGGCTTTTGGCCAATTTGAGCCATCAATCTTTCTGCAAATGCTGAACGCCTGCTTGCGGTCTTATGTGGAATATGCGATCCAAGTCTGGCGTCATTGTCTCAAGCGCGAAGTCCACGCACTTGCAGTTACATAAAGTAGAGAGAGCAAACTCGTTAGGGGAGTGTTTCATCTCTCCTACCAACAGAGACTGCAGTCCATGAGATTGTCCATTGGAGAAAATCAACGTTAGCGAGGAGTCCTAAGCATGGTTTACTTAATACAGATGAAAGCAACACACCCATACCGTAACCTGTTGCACCTTAGCCAAAATACCAAACTGAGAGGAAATCAGCTCAAACTGGTCAAGCACTACATTCGGCTTGATTGTCGACGGAACATTTTCTCCCTTCGTGTGTCCAGTACATGGAAGGCCCTTCCGACCCACGTTATCCTTGCCCCTACATCAACACTATTCAGAGAAGGCCTTGATGAAAAGCTTTCCAACTTGCATTACTTATTATAGTCGGTACCAAATTGGGGAAGAAATAACGCAAAACTAAGCATGTGGTTAACACCCCTCTCCGAAACTTTGCGGTGAGGATACATACAGCAGTGTCTATGTAAGTAGTCTGAATGTATCCAAACAGGATTAACATACAACATCTGTCAGATGAAGCAACACAAGAGTGAGCGTTATCGCTTCATTTTTTCTTTCTCACGCATTCACTGAACCATAACGGCACTTCATACTATTTTGTGTCTGCACCTCCCATGCCCACCTCAAACTATCGTTATAGAGTAGTGCAATTAAATCGGCAGAAACTTAAAATAACGGGTTACTTATTCTACGATCCGTTGTATAATCATTTTTCTTCCACCCATCAAGGGGACTTGTCAAACTCAGAATTATTAACTGTGATAATTTTTGTTCACTGTTTCTTGACAATTCCATGCCGTGCACACAAATCTTGCCTGCGATGAAAATATGACTTTATGATATGTTCAAGCCAACCTGAAAGAAGTGGTTCAGTTTGGAGTCCAATAGCAACGTAGAGTTCGGCGAGCAGTAATGTACGGCCAGTAGACATGTGCCCTTGTGCCGAAACACTAATCGGCACCAAAGCAAACCTGGAGCGCTAAGTGATCAGTCGGTTCACATCGGAGGTTATATTTGCACCACTACCAAATCTGTCACACCGAGTTAGAGACATGCCGGGTAAAATAATCTCCGAATGGTTATACGTAGGTTTGTCCAAGTCACTGTAATCATTATGTGGTCCCGCGGTTGTCAGTCGTCACGCTCTCACAGTTCGATCAACTTGCTAATAGCACATTTGCTTTTAGTGTACAAACAGGATAGTGCATAGGATATTAGGAGTACGTTAATAAAATGGCACATTATTGTTCAGTTTTTACCGAACATAACTTGTTCGGCTGATTCTAATCATTTTTCGGTTAGTCGTGTGTTATGAATTTCATTCGAGTTGCATGACGCCACAGACTGGATCAGAGCAGGATATTCTGTCGTGGTTCACTCTGTTCTGTCGGGTGCAGCGGTTGCTGCTGTTTCGGTCCCTCGCATGGCTATGGTGACTAACAATTAGTGATGCACACTTCTGGCCGTGCTTCTACTAACTTAACCAGATCTCGGCCAGCCAACTGGTGCGAAACTGCAACCACTTATAAAGTATGACTGGTGTCAGGCCTTCTTAGTGTAACAGCCATTGAAGTTAGGTGTTGTAGATTTCTAGTTTACGAGTTGACGATATCCTTGCGTATAGAGCATGTTTCGCGGAAGTAGCACTACTGTTCTCGATCTTGTGTTTGCACTTTGTAATCAGGAGAATCCGTAGTGTCCAGAACACGATAAGGGAATATTTTTGCTATTAACACTGGGAAGACTGCATTGGTTGTTCTCTTTCTTCGTTCGTTAAGTTCGAGGAATAACTGTTAATTTCCGCACTACGCTCAGCGACATCGAAGCCGAATGCTGAGAGCAAAATGACCTCTGTTTCATATGTTGAGAATTCGTGGCTTAACTTAGTGCACTGAAGTAATGTGGTACGCTAGAATTTTCAGCAGAGTATTTGCAGCCTGAATAGTAATTGCTCCCCAGATGAACTTCCACTGGTTACGATTACTTAGGAACTTACTCTTTACTGTGCCTGAGTTGTGCTGGGTAGCATTAGTGCACGCAACTAGTAACGCAATGTAGTGCTGTCAAGAGATTGTTGGTTTTACTTATATTTCTATAAATTTGGATTGTTTAGGTTGCGCCGCATTAGCTAATGGTAAATCCTGATATGCCCCGATGGACCTGAACGTGTCGATTCCGTTGTATTTAACGTGGCTACTGATGCATAGGTTACCCGGTATTCCTCTGTACTGGATTGTCTCCGGCTCGTAGCCACCGGTACCCTAATCAATTTTTTAGGTGGAACGTCCGTGAATGGTGTAAAAGCAGTCGTGTTGAAGGTTACTTGCAATATAAGTAGTTAGGATACCCAAGTGTAAGGGGCACAGATACCACGAGATCGTTAGGAATACTGACTTTGTTATTGGACTTAGGGACTTAGTTCAGAATAGCTACTTTGGAAAAGGATCGGATTTCCCCGATGCCAATGGTCATTTCATGGAAGTGACCGTCTACATAACTGTGGTAATTAGTTTTTCACACATGTACCTTTGTACAAACATGGAATTGACAATATCAATTATCAGCGTACAAGAAGAATTTAGAGCCCATTAGTTATATGGTTGAAACACTTTGATTCTAATTGGCTTATGCAAGCGCACTTAACATGGAACGCAATGTCCCGGCACATTTGGATACAACACATTTACTGCTACGTGGAGCCATGTTCAGAGATGTCTATTGTCTTATCCAGGAAACGCACCTGGCCGGTCATGTTAGATGTCATCTGATTGGTGCTCCATGTCTTTTGCACAGTCAAACAGTTACTCTGTTTTCTGGGCATATTTGCTATCGTTATAGCTCAATCGCATTTGCAGTCTGCTTGCCTTACCTATCACACTGGCTCACCATGGGCTAGGCTCAACAAGTACCTTGCGGTTGGTAAATACTAACGATTCGTAGCGATGGACGTACCATCGAAAATCACAAATGGATTAGTTTCCACAATGTATGTTTTTCTGGATGTATAATCCTGCGTTTGTCGGATAGCGCCAATTCACTCTACTTGACCAGTTTCATTGTACTGACAAGTAATGACGCATTTTCTGTTGTCTTATGGAAAACATATTAATTTGTTCACCTCTAACAACCACAACCGTGATCAACAGCTTGAATCTTCTGTGCTTCGCACCTTAGAGGGACATACCAATTATTATTCAACTGGAGTCATTTTGAAGTACGCTGCGTATTTCCAAATTATCTATTTACGCCATGACAGTCTGGCGTCATTTATTATGAGGACCATGAATCAGCGTGTACCGACGAAATACCTTTCGGGCGCGCATTTTTGATCAGGTCGGAGAAAGTGCCACGAAATCTAACGTCCAAATAACGTTAGAGATATATGTTATCTTTCATGGTCAGAGAGGGAAAAGGAACTATATAGTTCCGAAGCATACCAATAGCAATATGTTGATCCAGTTGGTTAAATGTCTTTTAGTATTAAAGGTTTGTTAAATCAAATTCGACCCCAACATCGACAGCTTCACTCCAGTAGGAAAGAGCTATCAGCAAGTGCATGGTGAATTACCAGATCCAACAAAATTTGTGCTATTCCTGTACAATTAGCTACCATCAAGGCACTCCATGAGATCCTTGTTAAGCTTGAGGACTATGATTTTAGACAGCATTTGATAGCGAGAACTCTGACGGTAATTCGCATTCTGTACGCATGCGCAAAGTCAAATATAAAGCGAAAATACATTGCCGGTAGATAGGTATGCATCCGTCGTGCATTTGTTGAATATGTTGGTTTGTTCTGTTCACAGCGTACACTTTCGCATCAGCCAAATGTGAAAGACGGGGGTCTATAGTCATGCATGTTATCTCAAAATTCACAGTACAACTACCTCAACCCAGAATATTTCCTGTCGATTTTCGCAATGACATTCTGCTTCAGCAGTGGTGAATGTATAGAAAGGTTGATGGCCGGTCATAATAGAATAGACAATAAACTGTTGCAGAGATATAGAAAAGTACAAGGAAATTTCCTTGTGTAAGTAACTAACGTACTTCAAAATTCTTTAATCGTTAAGCAAGCAAAGCTGCCATCTAAAATGTGAAACGCAAGCAATATCATGTGCAAAATGGCTCGCCTTTCGCAGGCAAATGAGGCCATTTCCTCAGGAAATCTTTCCGAACTATTTTCATTATCATAATGACCATGTTATTCCTTTTTGAATAATAAGCAGACCCATTGCAGCACACCACAGCTGAGAAATTCGGAGGAAGATAATCTGTTCGAAATGTTTACGCGGAATGGGTATCTCATGAATTATATTCTACGTTGTTTAACACCAATAAGATGACCGACACAAGAACACACATCAGAAACAGATAAAATAATAATCACTCAACCGTACGTCAACGGCGTATCTGAGATGGCGGCGAGACTGCTACGATCTTTCGGAATCAGAGTTGCTAACAAGCCGACAGAAACCATCAGAGACAACCTCTTTAATGGTAAGGACCGGTTTGGCAAAGAAGAAACAAGTGGTGTGATTTACAAAATCCACTGCTACAACTGTAACAAGTACTGTGTGGGCCAGACAGGAAATAGCTCGGCACTAGGCTACACGAGCATAGCCTAGCCATCCGCCGACAGGACCAGAACTCCCTGATGTCGGTACATATGGACGCCAAGGATCATCAATTTAATTTGGCTAATGTCAGAATTATAGGTAGTGCAAAAAGTCGAAAAGCACGCGAATTCATCGAGGCTTGGTACTCGGGGAAGATCTCAATCAACAAGCACTTAGATCTTGACCATGCCTATGAAACACTGAGGGTCAAAAGAATAGTCCGCCCCAGATCAACAGGAGGAAGAGAACTCACTGAGGCGGACTCTCGCCAACAGTACGAGAGAGCTGACTACGCGGTCAGCTCACCTGGGCCAATCGATTTCAGACGTTCGAATTAAGTGATCAATAATCACTTGGATCTGTAATTGGCCCGCATAAATCGCAATGGTGATGTCGTTAACCTGAAGATGAAACGTATGCAGTCAAATCCGCCAGCTCGGTAAACACCCGCATACCTTTATATTGTAAAGCATGTTTTAATATGCTCGACTTTATTATTGCGATAAAATTGAAGCTGGTTATTCTTCGTATTGATCCCGAAATGCTATGACTCTACAGAAATCATTTAAGGGAGGAGTTTTTATGCCCCATTTTAAACTGCTTGCTTTCTCTATATCTAAAATTTGTTAGACGTTCTTGTTGGTCTAACCTAATGTCTAAAATTAAACGGCTCCCTTAATACTGATTCATGAAACATGCGTAACTTGCAAATGTCTGAATTTTTCCGTGCCAAGTGTCCCCAGATCTAATGAATATTCACATGATAGATATATCTGAAATACTGACTCTAGATACCGACGTCGTCCTCATCATTTGAGTTTAAACTGTATAAAAATGGAGGACGAGCTTTGCCAGTCAGCAATCAGCTCATCATGTCGGCATCCACAGTTGCCAATGGCCTAGTGGTCCAAGTCACCGGAAACGAGGGGTACTTGGTTCTGTTTCTGATGCACCTGAGGGATGAGCACTACTGACGAATTCCAGTAGAACAAGCCGACAGCCTAGTGCATTCCGGATGTGTGAGAACTTTTCGCTGCCGGCTGTCTGCGATGAATCATTTAGGAATTACAACCAGCTCTTTAAATCATGCTACCCGCTAGTCAAACTTAATGACTCTAGAGGCTGACGTCTTCCTCCCTAGTTGAGCTTAAACTCTATAACAGTGGAAGACGAGCTTTCCCGTTCTGCAATCACCTCGTCATGTTGGCATTGCATAGTTACCAGTGGCCTAATAGTCCAATTCACCGGAAACGAAGGGTTATTGGTTCTGTTTCTGATGCAGCTGAGGGATGAGCACTACTGAGGAATTCCAGTAGAACAAACCGACAGCCTAGTACATTCCGGATTTGTGGAGACTTTCGGCAGCGGGCTGTTTGCTAGGAATTATACCTAGCTCTTTAAATCGTGTTACCAGATAGTCAGCATAATCTGACTGTACATGACTCGAATGTGAAAGTAGCTATATTGGCCGGTTGATAGATGGCTATGTTTTAGCGGATGCAATCAGAATTGAAGTTTGCAGTACCTAAGTGCTCAAAGGTACCAGTTAGTTAACCAAGTCGCACTTCAACAAGCTTATACATATTGAGATACGATTGCTGCATTTCTATCTGTATACAAGCAATCCCCGAGATGCTATAAAGCACAAGCTTGAGCTTACGGCTTCTGTGCTGTGTAAGGTGCTTATCCAAAACGAGATAATGTAATAATACTTGTTAATCACGTAGCACGATACGGAGGTATGCGTTGTAGAAATACTATGCAGTTGGCTGTAATTGCAGTGGTTTTCATATGATTGTTCCTTTTGACAGAAAGGAAAGTTTAAAATATAGTTACATGCCTACTAAACTAAACGTGGACCTGACAACACCACCTTCATTCACAATAAAATTAAACATCTGCAACACAAAGAACCAGCTTGTTGTACTCTACCAGAACTACAATTTCAGGAAGCAAATATCTTTCCTCCATTAAATAGTCGGCATAATAACCCACGTAACTGTTCTTATGCGGATAAGTCCATTAGTCTATTTACCTAAAACAATTATCCCAAACTCTAGATGAACTTTATCAGACAAGGTAGCAGCGCTAGTCCGTTTCGCGTGCCTTTCAATTTATGTATATTCAGTTACTCCGAGACTAACATGAATAAATTTTCCAACTTTCAAAATAGACTAAGTAGATTTTTACCGGTCCCATCTTGTCTGCAGCATCTCAAATCACACTACAACGGAAATAGTGGAGGGGTTGAACTGTAACTCCCTAGCAGTAGTGTTAGCGACGAAGCGTGATTGGTTGTGTCCAAAAGCAATTAGTTGTCAACCTGCGGTTGCCGTGGACGTAATCTGATAACAATGATCACAACAATACATTTGATTGGTTTGACTGTACCCTGTAAGACATATAAAAGAATTTCCCTGTTATTGTATTGGTACTGACGAGATAATACGAAATGCTAGCATCTGCCAATATTCGTCTTCTCATTTCGTTGAAATATTTTCGTCAGCTCACCAGATTGGCCCACTATGTTTAAAGAGACAGTGCAGTGAATCTCACAGTGATATTGGTCATGCTAACTCGCCGTCCTCTTTGACTGTCTTCCAATTAAATTAAACTGTAACAGGTTGGAGAAATTCACATGAGGCTATTTTCTCCTCTGTGCAATTCATTTGTCATATGTGTGGTGACCTGTCACCCCGCTTTCAGTGATGTCAGGTCTGTGCAATATTTCATTGCCTATGCAGGAAAGATTTGATTTTCCGATCGATATATAAAGTGCTATCGTAAATAATTCAAACGGAGTTCCATTATGTTTTTGGTGGGTCGACACTACACGCTGCTGAAAACAAACCTAGTGTATTTCCGTGTCATACATACCGGTTAAATAATATGCTGTTTACGGTGGGCTCGTCCAAGTTAGGTTAAATAACAAACGATCCAGACTATTAATCTCAAATTACGGATCTAGTTTTATTGGCTGGATGAATGGTGAACCGTACGGCTGCCACTGACAAGTGATCTTGTTCACTCCGCAGGGTTTCAAAACTGAACCGCAGGTCTCCACGCTGAGGACGCATATTTCCAGGACATCAATTTGCAAATATGTTGCTAATCTGCCCCCACTGATTTCTGTTGGACTTGCCTGAGCAACTGGATCTTTCCTACATTCTAAAGTTCCAGTCCACTGCTTGTTTTCACAAACTTAATACAGCCACTAGGATGGTGTGTATTCAGGTGAGACAAGGCAGAAATGCGATGGCAAGACTGGCATGAGTTTGGTTAGGCATCGCTGTCAGAATCTGTGTATCACGCATTGGGGTCCGCAAAGGTTCCAATTTGCAAAAGTTTTATTATGAACCGCAAGCTGTGGCGGTTGCCTTATAGTACCGCTCATCTCCAATTGCCCATGGAAAAATGGCATGGATTGCGGGTATGTGGACATCAATTAGTCCGTTCCTGGTGGAATCGGAGGATGTGTGCTACTGATGTAGTTACCTTCCCATATGATGATGCGAACCTCTGGCTCTTTTCTAAATCTGACAGGGTGATGTCGTAACAGTATTTATCTATATCTAGAAAGCTGCATGTCAAATCAAACAACCATACTCATAATAGTTGTCATAGCTTGCTATGCCTAAATAAATAAACCACTGATATCTATTGCCCTGAGTTGGAATACGATAAAAAGCTCTGTTATTTCTGTTCAGGATTAATATGGTGACGAACTGCTAATCCGCTCAAAATCAAAACCTCTGGCACAGATTACCGATGACTCTTAATCATTGCTTATGTAGGGGCTATATCGTCTCCGCGCTGATGCTGTACCATAGGCTTCCTTCGTGCCAGGATTACCTGTAGCTCAGCCAGTGACCTGGCAAAATCGGGTGCATAGCCATCAACAATTTATCATCATACAAGAGAGTTGCAAAGTGCCAACTCTTAACTCACCATATAAATGCATCATTCAATGAACGTCGAATGCTAATGTAATTCTAATAATAGCATTTCACCTTGTTTGTCGGATTGCAAAGATCAGCTGACAGTCAGCTTGTGGCTGAACCGATAACAAATTGGCATAGTTGAGTGGACAGTTTCGATTCAAAACCGTAGTTGCGTATGAGAATCCCCATGTGCATAACCGGGTTGATTAGCCATTTTCTGGGGAGTAAAATTTATCTGATCTACGCTGTCGGCCGACGGACGTGTTCCCCACTAGGTTTCACTCACATAAGACCTGCGGTGCATTGTAGTGCCCAAGCTCCTCCCGATGATCTGAAACGTGATGGGGAGATGAATGTTATAGGTTGCGGTATTTTTCGTATCGAGCACATTGCGCAGGAAGTGGTGGAGCGGAGGTTTTCACACTAATATATGCGGAGGGTGTATATGTGCCTAAACCAACCTGGATAACAGCTAATTTGGTCCAAGACATAGTGTGCGCGAGTAAGCATTGATTACAAGTTGTCTCATGTTTAAGTCCTACTAGTACCGAATATTGGGGAAAGTAAGTGCCCTCTCCGGTGCTTATGGTAGTACATTTCACTAATGTATTAGACAAGTTCACATTTGGGATTGAAATATAAACACACTGGGATATCTTTCGTTTGTTCGCATTGGTACTCCCCGGAAGTTAAAATTGGAAGGTTCAACGCTGTGTTCGCTCACATCATGATCATCACCAAAACCAATCCGTTTATCTACGTTTTTGAGTAAATGAGTGAATTAGAGGTTGTAGAAGAGGACGTACAATTCCAGTTCTTGAGTAGGGAAATGAATTCTAGCGCTGAAGCATACGTACCTGGCCAACAGAATCCACATTTATGCCGAAAACTTTCCGCTCATCACCAGTTGCCTAAAAGACTGGATCCAGTCCCAATGCGAATCGTTTGTCTTAATTTTGTTCAGTTACAACTGTGGTGTGAGAAACCTCGGACACACTACCAGATGGCTGTCATAGCTGAAATCGGAGCATTATGCTGCCTCCTTGTAAGGTGGTACTACTAGGAATGTCCCCAGCCCCATACTGGAACAACTAATAGATAGCGGACATACCATACAAACAAAAGCGCCTGAACAGTTATGCATTTAGCGTCAAAATGTAGTACGAAATTATTTATAAAGCCCATATTGTCCACATCAAAAGTGGTTTGGGTTAAGCAACTCAGATCGAAACTGTATAAATAGCGTGTACTTATGAAAAATTTGGCCCCACCTTGGTCCTAGCATTTTCGGCTGAGTTCACGCGTAGTGGTCAATTGTAGTGGGTTCAAATGAAAATAGATTGTCACTGTTCCTCCGGGCGCAGCATTCACGACAGAGCGCTGTATCACTATTACTAGCTTCTATACAAATAATGCTCACGGAAAAGTGAAACACAGCTTTGCAAGAAGATCTCTTTTCGGTAGTTCACACCAAGCAATTACAACTACAGGACTGATAAAGGCAATAGTACAATGCTGAAGGAAACAATGAGGACGGATGGCACTGTTTGAACAGATTCAGCATGTTCGTTTTATGCTCCAATCTATTTACTCAGGTGGCATCGTGATAGGGTTAAACGAAAGCAAAATAAGTTGTAAGAACAGTAAAGGCAAATATATTAACAATAAAAAGTTGGTTACTTACATAAATGCGTCACTCAGTTATACGTAATGCACCGAGAAACTTATATTCAGGGTCATGGCAAAGCCAATGTTTGCACAAGCAACCTGTGCTTGCATAGCTCTGGTTGTGTTAGCCGAATCGCTGTGCATCCAGCCGTCTGCCAGAGGCGTTTTCTTAACCCTTTTGAGTATACCCTCCGTATGGCATAATAGACTTTGAAGGCATCTTTTATCAAAATATCATGTCCACTTTGAATCTGATGACCCATGCTCGAGCTGTTCATATTTCTGAGCGTGTCTCTCCGCCGAACCCCTGCACAATGTTCAGCCATTCGTACCGACAGACGGCTGGTCGTAGGCCGGACGTATTTTGCAACAGAGGTGCAAGTAAACTGGTAAATAATGTGCGATTCGAACGACACTGTCAGTCTGTCTTTAAGACATTGAACTATGCAGGGAGCGGTTTCCGAAACTACTTGCGGATGAGAATATGACAACGGTAGTTCCAAGCTGCCTTTGATCATCGAGTGGTCACTCACTCCAAGAGGCTCGTAGACTTGAATGTCATGCACACGTTGCTCACCGCTAGTCGGAAACAGGTTTAAGCAAGATGGAGTCGCTCGCGCAAGTATAAGTGTTGGCTGGTTGATGTGCTGTGTGGCCCCGGTTTTAAATATCAACTCGGTAAACTTCCTCTCGACTTCACAGTGACCGGGAAGAAGTTTAGCCTCAGGCCACTGTATTCAGGATAAGTTGAAACCGCCCATGAGTAGGAACACCGGACGACTGATTTGGTTGCGAACATGCGGGAACTAGTCCAAACAGCGGCGCGTTGCAATGAGATATACCATGCGCACGAGCAACTCGCAGCGTCCGAGGTGGATCGAACACCAAAACTGCTCACAATGACCATCAGCGCTTCGGTAGGCGCTCACTAGTCTCTCACACAAGGAAGTCTTTATGTAATGTAGAACGCCACTGTGATAATTTGAAGGTGTATCACAGCGATAGCATGCGTAGCCACTGATTTCCACTTCTTGGACGGTTAAGTCGGAGTTTAACTATGTCTTAACAAGGCCTAATACTTCAGGTCTACTAATTTCTGATTCGCGCTGGTGTCGTCTGCAGTTAAGAGGCAGAGTCAATTTCCTTATAGCTTTGGTGTACCGTCTTGTCAAGTCTATATTAAAGACGGACAACCAAATTTCAACAGCCTTACGGCGGACTATAAAAGGACGATGCACACACATCTTGATCAAATATGGTTTCATTTCGCATCGTTTAGACACTCTTGCCTCTAGCCGAGGACCATTTAAAGCCGAACTGCAAGCGTTTGCAACCCGTTTTCTGCTTTATAAGCATGTCGCTTTGGACGCTGGTTTCGTTACTGCCAATAGTCCATCTGTGCTTCATTGTGTGCTAACCAGCAAATAACATATGACTGATGCCTTGATTGTAGATTGCCCGTGAAGTTGAAATGTTTATGCAGTTGCTTTTTTCACATTCTTCTGCCATGCATATTGCGGAGTTGCGGATAATGAAACGAGACGAGCCATCAAATGCTACGATTGATTAAACCAATACAACACTTCAGTTACCTGGTAGTTCCTCGCCGAAGATACCCGGATGTCGCCTGGCTCGAGTTCGTCAACAATTGACATCAGATGGTTACGGATGCTTCATGGAAAACAGTTTGCGAACCGACTGCAACAGTTACTTATGTAAGGAGCAGAAATGGAAAATTACTGGCAGTACACAAGGCAACGTGGCGAGAGCATAGATCATCCCCAACACCAGAAAGCTGGGATAACTACGTAGCGCAACTTAAGCACTGCGCTCAACTGCTCAGAGACGACAAAGCCGCGCATAAGCAGAACATGGAAAACCACTTAAGCGCTAGTCACAAACTGCTGTACAAGCACTTCAATGGGCTACGGAAGGTGAGGCAGGGATTTCGGTCACTCACGACGACTGATGGCCCAACACCAACTGCTAGGGAACCAGCAAACGCGCTGCTGATGCAATATGCTACCAAATTTCAGAGACTATTAATGTCCGGAGATTCACCAGCTATATCACTTTCTCGCCTGGAGGCAGTCACATCTCTTTAACCGCCGAAGCTGTCCGGCTGTACCAGGCCACTCTACAAAAGCACCAATCCCGTGTGTCGATTCTATAACCTCCAAAGCACTGGGAGCAGCAGCAAGTCAACTGGCAGAGCCACTGGCTCAGTTCTTCCAGCGCCGCTTAGTCCAAAACCAAGTTCATCTCACGAGGAAGCACCCATTCACAAAGGTGGAAGCGATAGTGAGGCTTTAAACTACCGCCCAGTTTCCCATCACCCTATGCTGTTCAATTTGATGCAGTCTATCATAGCCTGTGCGCTGGTTGGCAATTTGAAAACTCTAAAATAACTATTTCTTAGTAGCCCGGCTTCCGTCGAACTCGATCTTGCATATTCAATTTGCTGATAGCACGTCGCAGTTGGATTCAGTCACCTGACGCCGGAGTGGATGTTGATGTGATCTACCTGGATTTCTCGAAAGCATTCGACCGTCTAAGTCAGCGGGTACTACTTTCCAAGCTACAGCGTTTCGGGATCAGTGATCCTCTTCTAAGCTGGATCTCCAAATATCTCCTTTAGCGGCTATGAGTTGTCAGAATTCGGAGCTCTTTCTTGGTGCATTGGAGAAACCCCAAGGCCGAGCATCAACGTACGCTATTGGAATGCACCATCTTCCATATGAAAATCGACTTTAACGATTGAGGTAATCAATGGCGTTACCGCCGCTTACGAGGTGAGTTGATAATGGTGGAATGAATTCTGCAAGATTCAAATCGTTTGTGTCGCTCTAGTGCAACTCAGTAATAATACCAAATTAATTAGTCACGCACTAAAACTGACCAGTGAGTACAGCTGGTTAAATTGTCGCAAGAATTGGCTTTCCGTTCGCGTGTGCTATACATGAAAGATTACACCAGAAGCGGTTATTTCTGCACCCTACCTACCCATAGTTATTAGACGTACGATTGACTCACTTACTCAACTACCCTGTATTACCTAGTACCACATCTCCATTCTACTCCTGGAAAATACTCTGGATTTATTTGCTGTTGCATTTTTGTGCTGTGAAAATGCGCGGATTTCCGGACTACAGCAAAACAAACGACAAGTCTTTCTTTTCAACGTAAATAAGCCATTGCATTATAAATAAAAAGGTAAATAAATATATAAATAAACGGTATATTCCTCGGTGATTCGACGTGCAGACTTACTATGTGATCTGATCAATATTTTTCGATAACCCTGAAAAGCCACCCAACGAAACAGGTAAAGGACTACTTCTTAACACGTATAACTCCATTGTTTATTGTCCATTGATTAATTAGCGGGATTTTTGCCACTGTAATGCCGACAATACGCTAACCCTGATCATATACGAATTATGGATCAGTTTGACCTTATCGGTTTTAAAGACTTGCATTGGTGCACTTGCTGTTTGGAAAACATTTTTAGGATGTTGATTTCTCCTATGATCATTTAACTGTATTGCAAATGCTGCCTAAGTTACAAAGCGTAATACATGATTTGGTTTGTAGCGTGCTCCTTTCAGGCGGAAACAATTCACCTCGGCAAGATTGTTTTATTGTTCAGAGGAGAATATGAGCTTGGAGCAAGTTAGCTGCAGTTGAGTTGAATGAATATGGAATCCATTTTAGAATGTGTCATTCTTATGCTTAAAATTCATGTTATCGGTTGGGAAGGTGGAACTAAGTTGGAATGTCAACAGTGAACCACCAAAACGGAATTATGCATTTAGTGCAAAAGTCAATTTTCTTTTACGCTTGATACTCACAGTTGCACACGTTTCTTCTTTTAACCTAGACGCGCCTTTCTTGCGAATGATATACCCGAACATGACGTTCGGTTGTTATATCGATCGACTACGGGTTGGGTGTTGTTACCTGTTCTCAACGGTCTCTAGTGCATTGATGTGGGCGATGATCAGCGATGGGCGAATATCCTCGAATTCCACAGAGTCCTAACTTGCATAGCATTGGTCCAATATGGGATCGCTAGTGAGTGCGGAAAATCAGTTATTGAACACAAGTTCATAACTGTGATAGTTGTTATGAATTTAAGCATGAGTTTGAGCACAATACATGCTAAAAGAGCTTTGATTTCAAAATCGCAATCCATAGAGTGAAGTTGCTTGAAAAAGTGCCCACGTTATACGGGTTGCCCATGCGTTTGGTATAGTTGTACAAGCACTACGCAGGGTGAATATTGAAGATATCAAATCCAGAGAGGGGCGATGGTTTCGGCATGGGCAACTAAAGTTCAGGCCTTATTCAAGATACTGAAACGTGAAGTCGATCAAATTCCGCCCGTTCTACCAACTGTTATCATTAGTATTATAGGGTAGACAAAGACCAACCTTCTTCATCTGCAGCCACAAGCCGAAATGCGGAACATCAGTCACACGTGCAAGGATCTTTACGTATATCGACCAGAATGATACAATTAGGCCTAATCAGTTAAAACACGGCTACAGCGCATTGATAAACGAATATCAGAAAATCATGACTTGGCAGAAATTTCGGACATAAAACCCTTGAAATTGCAGCTAAAAAGAGAAGGAATGCAAAAGATAGAGCACTTAAGGTTGTTGTAATTTGTCTGTCGACCAGGACCAACGGAACATATCTTGCGTTGTGATGAACATAAAGGCCAGAACTTAACCCCAACTCGGCACACTACATCTAACACAAAATTAACATAAAGCGCTGGAATCCACTACTGATGTAGAAAACGTTTTACTGTCCACAAGTACGCTGCAACACAGACCAAATTGAATAAGCATCTGTCCATATCTCCCTTAGAGCTTGAAGCCTTCGAAAAGAGACATTTTGAAGATCGGAGCAGGTCGGATTGTCTAAGCAGAACTATTATTCCTGTGGTGCAATGGCCTCATTCCAACGTTAGTCAAGTGAGCGTAAAGCAAGTTTTGGAACAGTGGTGTTTTATTCAATAAACACTTCACTTGGATAGAGTTATCGCTCAAACGCTCAACAGAGTACAATCACCAGATTGTATAAGAGTTAACTACACGACGCAAAAATTCTTATTTTAAGCATAGCGAGTTGTAATTGTTCGAAGGTTGAAGCAAACTTCGAAAATCGTCGCACTTAAGCACCCGTTAGAGGCTTCAAAAGCCTTGCAAAGTCACGACATCAAATCAAAAAAATGCAAATTTCGTGATCGATTAGATTATAGCATTATTTGGTCAATCGTTTAATCGATTCTGAATTAGATCAAAATGAAATCAAGTTGCAGGCGAAGTGTCAGTAACCTTTCAAATAAAAAATGACGGCAGAAATCCCACATCTGACTACTCTAGCTTCCTGTGGACTCCCAAATTCAGAGGGACTGGCCCGCATTACATACCGGTGCTTATGGTCTTTCCAATAAAACAGCCAAACTGAATGCTAGTCAGGTTTATAAGTCATGCGATATCGTCGCTGTTACTGAGACGTGCTTACACGCTGGATCTAGGACGTCAAAGACTCACTGCCGGTCATCCCACTACTCCGAAATTATAGACTAACAAATGGAAGGGAATACGTTTCTAGCACCGAAGCGACATAGGACGCGCGGCAATGGAGGATTAAGACTCGCAATTATCCGAATCTATCTAATGTCGTCAGCAGCTTATGGATAGAGGAAATTGCTTGATATAATGAACTAATATTTTACATGCTATGCGAAAATACCCAGGCTCTTTTTGATACATATTTATGTTATGGAAAACAAACAGCGCAGGTCAACTGCAGTACAAGCTTTTTTTTGATAACCCACCATACCACTCAACTGTGCTCGGAAAGCAGTATTTCTTGATCGGTGTAAATCAGTTCCTGGTTAATTGTTCTATTTTCGCTAGCTGTGTTTTCCTAATTCACTCCCCACTTCTGCAGCCACAATGCTAGGACAAATGGCCAACATGATCCGCACTTATAATCCGGCCCAGCTGCCGAAGCATCCACACTACATATACATCCTTGTCTTTACTAGGCTATCATTGTCTAAGTTTTGGCAGCCATTATCATGAAATAAATATTCAGGAGCTTCGTTCTTATACTTGACATCACAAAGAATGTTTAATCTGTAACTGCTGAACTCTCTGCAGCGGATGACGATTTACTGTGTCGCTTAATAAACCACTGTGAAGACCGAACTCAGTAGAAAATTGGAAGTTGTGTTACAATAAAATCAGGAAAGCAATTTCGTAATGTCACGAGGACACTACTTATAACCATAGCATAGACTGATTACTTCGTCCAAGCACGATAAATTAACACCGACCATATGAATCGCCTCGTGAATTAGCTAGTCAGATGGTGAAGTGCCTAAATTTGCTGCAACGGTTGCATTCTGCTGCTGATCTGATCAGTGACTGCGCCTTTTGCGCCCAGGTGACTCCTATACACGACCGATCTAAGCAAGCTACCAGAGTACTACGTAATAATAGAGAACCAGCCTTTATATACTTGTACCAACTAGTCTATTACACCGCAGTTTGGCAACGCAAGCCATCTAAATGAATGAAGGCTCTCAAAGAAATAAAGGGTGGAAATACTCTGAAGTCGTGATAATCGCAAAAGGCCTTAGTAATCGAGGGCGCATTATCGCGAATCCCGATGTGTACCATCGCGTGTGGCTTGCCCAGGGCTCCATAATTCTGACCTGTGTTCTCGATTTTAAATTTCCGACAGTACGGAAGGCTTGCTGGTCGCTCCAAGAAGAAGTTTATTCGAGCCGTGTCTCAAAGCTAACCACAAATCTGCAAATATATGATCTTGAGTCACATGCGGACCCAACCGTTGAAACACCGCTCTTTGTTACACGATGCCAAGATGAGACGAATTGACTATATCAGCGCATCTGTCAACGGACCTGTTGCGCCTCGCTATCGGATAGCTTTAGGAATTATTCCACGCATGATCAAAGCAATAGTGACTAACCAGGATTCGGGATTTCGTCAGTATTTATGACATTAAGCCCGCTTTGTATGTTTCGGCAGAAATTCCAAAGGACTGCTAACTTTGGGTTATGCAGCCAGCAATACGAGATCCTCGAAGAACTAAGGCATTAAAATGACAAGACGCACAGCTTGCAAGAGTATAATGCTTTGAACGACCATAATAACCAGCTGAACTATCTAAAATATTCCGTGCCCGCTGTTCCCCACGCGGGTACGCTTCTAATTTTATCACCACCACTGGAAGCCCCAATTGGTTTTGCGAAGATTTCAGCCACCTTGTTGCCGCATTTATGGTTAATGAATCATCAGACACACGAGGGTTTATCATGTCGTACTATGGTGAAAGTCAACGAACGGTGGGAATTGCTATAGAGACAATAACCGCTCAAGTCTCTCGCTAACACACTTCGAATTGCGCCTGGCCAGATGGAATCCTTGAAGATGTGTCCTCTGTTGGTACCCTTTGTGACCCATGTCTTACTTTAGTCAACACCCAGCGTGCTCAGCCTGGTTTACCTGCTTTTACACCCCGCTCCGCTAGTGGTCACTCCGATCCCCAACCGACTGTTATCCAAAATTGGCCTTCCTTTTTTCCTTTTTGTGCCCTTCTGATTTTGTCACGCTAGTATTTAGACAAAATTCTGTCTCACTCGGAGTCAAAAATGTCTAGTGACCAGCCCATTAAGCCCCTGCCCAAGACGTGTGAGACCGTCCTCAAGTAGAACATGGTGGTTGCTCCCGCAAGCCGGATTCCTTTCGTGCATAAGTATAAGCTTATAGACAAGTCTGTAGAAGACAAAGCATCACCTCCAAAGCTCATGCTGAAATCAGTCCTTCATAGATTTGACCATTTGGAATAATGCACAATGACAAACTGTCTTCTAAGCAACCGATTTCCGAGATCGCCGAATCCCCTAAACAGGAACTTTGTCTCATCATACTGAACTCCCTGGAGTCGGATCCGACAACAGCAGCAGAGAGAATTTCAGATGATCAATTATTTATAAAACTTATGGTCTCCCTACCCTTAGATGAGGGGGAACCAGGGATTGATATCGTCTCTGCTTTTCGAATTGGACGAAAACATAAAGATTCTTCCAAGGTGTGTTCCTTAAGGTTGTATGCCAAAGTAAAGATGAATGCCGTCGTATCCTTCAACGGATGGTAAAACGATTTGATCAGAGCAGTGAGAAGACATACGTTGCGATATGTTAACATTTCGATTGTTCTCATCAGTCGCAAACACAATACAAGCGGGAATCATGGACAGTTATATACAGGGGAAAAGTTTGATACACCAATCAAAATGTTAAAATCAAGACCACGGTAATTTTATTGATTGTCTCAATAGTTTCCGGGAGCAAAACACAGGTTGATAAGCCCTAATTAACAAGGCCTCACTGCTTGCCAAGATTAGCGGATTGTTGTTACGTAACAACACCTTGAACGCAGTCTCCGGGTTCACCTGATGTCGGGTTGCCAAGAGATGCTTGGTGATAGACGATGCGGGACTCCGGTTCATCCTCGGATCCACTCCGTTTTGTTGCGTCATCAGTTGTTCCAACCACCTCGGCACATGTTCAGCTACCCTCTGAGCTAACTGGCGGTCAGTCCTGCCTATGCAAATGTCACCGCAACCGCAGGTGAACTGGTAAACGACGTGAGAGGCCGAACTGACTGATGAGTTGCCCTGACGGTCATGAAGAACAAGGCTTCGTGTTGTATGAATGAGTCGCAACTGGGCGGTCGCGTAGGTGCGCGTAAGGACGGACCGGAGTTTATGTCCGATATCATTCGATACATGGTCTCATTTGAACGGCAAGAACAAGTCAACATTCTTTTCCTCTGCGGTTAACACCGGTATTTTCTCCTTGTGTGGCCTGCTGTGGATCTGAACGAACTTCTCAGGATACCCATACGACACCAAGGTTTTGAACAAAAATTCTCCTTCAGCTTGTAACATTTCCGGACTGCATATTCGTCTGGCTCTGTACAAAAGCGTTTTCACTAGGCCACGTTTATATGCGACCGGGGCAAAGCTAGAAAAGTGGAGGTACTATTGAGACAATCAATAAAGTTACCGTGGTCTTGATTTTAAGATTTTGATTGGTGTATCAACCTTTTCCTTGTATATAACTGTCCATGATTCCCGCTTGTATTGTGTTTGCGACTGATGAGAACAATCGAAATGTTAACATATCGCAACGTATGTCTTCTCACTGCTCTGACCAAATGGCTGAAGGGGACCCACTGTTTTACCTTTCTGAAAACGATTTGAGTATTGAGAACGTTCGCGTGGTTCGGAGAAGGCAGAGTTTGCCCTGGAAGCCAGTTGTCGACCTTCCCGGACATTAAGCTCAGCAACTGTGTTGCAAACATGCGCAGTCTACGTAACAAACTAGATGAAGTTGGGCACAATGCGTCAATACTCCTCCCGGACCTTATGGCGTTTACGGAGACATGATTGTCCCCAGAAATCCCAGGTGTCGAATTACATATTTCTGGTTACAGTCTCTCACGAGCTGATCGCATTGGTTTGAGGTCGGATGCGGCGTCATACTCCAATGGAAGGAGAATCTGTAGGTCCAAATAGTTGATGTTGTCTTGAGAAGTGATGACTGCACTGAAGTGCTTTGGTGTCCTATTCACAATGGACGTAGATCCCTCTTTCTCGGTGTCTTCTACAGTGCTTCCTGAGTTCTGCTGATCGTTTACTGGCCTATCTAAGGAAGCATGGTGGGAATAAGGATTGTTTATTAGATGATACTTTAATGCCCCCAATGTTGATTGGGAGCTTCTTCACTGTGAGGTTGCTCCTGCCGCCTTTGATTCTACGTTTCTGGAAGCTGTGCATGAAAGCAATTTAAGGCAACATGCCGCGGCTCGTACTCGCATTATCCCTGGTCAGACGCCGCACACACTCCATATTGTGCTTTCGCCTGCACTATTGGATGTTTCTGGTTTGAATGTTTTACCACCAATCGGGAGGATTGACTACTACCTACTTTCCATTCTCTGGACCACACGGCTGAGTATTCACAACCACTGTGTCTTTCGTCGGACTTTCTGGCATGCTGATCCGAACCGCTTGAATATGGCCGCTAGCGAGCGGGATTTCAGTCTTCCCCAACACTTAGACGTCGATGTTGCTTGGAGCCTGGTTTACTCGAAAATGTTGTCCCTTATTGTTGATGTTGTTCTCATATCCAAACGAAAAGCCTTTACTAGAGTTCCCCCTGGATTGACCGAGAATTACGATTGCTCATAAACCAAAGACATAAAGTTTGGAACCGCTTTAGGCTTTCGAGATTGGAAGCTGATTATAGAAATTACAAATTGCTCGGGACGTATGAACGTGGAAAAATCGTACGAAACGGCAGCAATACGAAGTTCAACTGGCTGAGCATTCCAATACTTTACCGAAGCTGCTTTTCTCCTACTTGAAAAGGAGCACCAGAGCCGGAAGTGGAATACCGTCCTTGCATTCCCACTGTATTAACACCGTGCTCCACGGCGATGCTGATAAAGCTAGTCTTTTATCTTGTCACTATTTATCGGTCTATACAACAGAGGTGCCATCAGTTGATGGTTATTCGTTTTTGCTCACCGTTCCCCGTGATTTGGACATAAGTATTAGTATGGTATACAAATTTTTGTGCGAGCTGGATCCAAACTCTTCCCTGGGACCTGATTGATTGCATTTTCTTTTGTTCAAGATTGTGGCCGTTTATCTTGATATTCCTATCTGCCACGTATTTAGGAACTCCCATGAGGCCGGGCGTCTTCCGCTTGCCTGGAAAGTGGGCACAGTCAATCTCATACACAAAGGAGGAAATCGACAAGGCCCTTCAAAGTAGCGGCACATTTGTCTAACATCTATCGTCTGCAACGTTACGGAAAGGATTCCTAATCGAGCTATTATCATGCATTTCCAGATCCTCAGTATCATTTCAGCTGCGCAGCATGGGTTTTGTCCTTCGGTTTCATGTGTCACCAATATTCTGGTAGCTGGTGAAAAGTGGGCGAAATCCATGGATGCTGATAAACGGCTAGATGTGGTATTTGTGGACTTCATTAAAGATTTGACAAGGTGCTACAAGAATTTTTGTTAAGCAAACTTCGTAGTATTGGTGTTTCAGGAAAAGTCCTCTCTTGGCTCTCTGATTTCCTGCATGACCGCGCTTTTCGTGTGCAAGTCAATGAGTCCCTTTCCTTCCATGTAAATATGGCCAGCGGTGTTCCGCAAGGCGCTGTTCTTGGCACTGAACTCTTTAAATTATTTATTGATGACCTGGCGTCTGTACTACGGGTAGAAGTTTGACTTACGCAGATGATTTAAAGATATGGATGGAATTCTTCTGTCTAGATGAAGCTGATGTTCTACAAACAAGGCTCTATTTGCTGCATGGTCGGTCGATCAGGTGTCAATTACTCATAAATCATGATAAATGTTCCGTTCTTCCGATCGGGCTTCCGAACCATTTGGAATTTATCATATCAGCTGGTTTTTGCTGCAGAACGCTAATCGTGTATGGGACCTTGGCATCTTTGTGACCCCAGACCTAAAAGCGACTGAAGATACCTTAAGGAAAGTCGCTTCTGACAACAGGTTGTTTTTCGCCATACGACGATCTTTCTCTCGCTTGACTCTGGAGATCTTCAGGCTCCCGTTCACTTTTCATGTACGTCCGTTTCTTGAGTTTGGACTGCGCGCTGTTTATCCTCTTTCCAAATTTGAATGCAACTTGATGGAAAACGTTCAGCGGAGAGGATCTAAATGCATTCTGCAGTTACGAAACCTGCCTTACTTACATCTTCTTCAGTGCCTGAACCTTTCCTCCCTAACATATCGCCGAGATCGCGGGATTTGATTTTCACATAGCAATCGTTGGAGGTGAAGTTTGAGCTGAACTGCAGAATTTCTTTCCACTCAATTCTTTCAGTTCGACTTGGGGCCACCATTGAAAATTGTTTAAACAAATGAGAATTCGGGTCCGTTGTGACGTCAATTTGTCTACCAGAATAGTGAACGAATGGAATAATCTACCTGTGAATGTCTTTGATGCGCAGTCGGAGGAATGTTTTAAACATCGATTGAAGTCTTACCTGTGGAGTAAACTCGGATGGCGTTGCTTCTTGTGTCAATGCAGCCGTTCAGTTGGTACCGACTTGCACTGTCCACGTTGATCCCTGGGACGAACGGGAGGAGATGGAGCGGACAAAGTATTTTTTCATTCTGCTCACTACATTCCAAACATTCAGAGATCCTTCGCTGCTTTTGAAAAGCGGTGGTAGTGACGTCTCTGTTTTGTTCAACATCTTTATCCCATCTTTCCAGAACAGCGTATATTCTCTCAGTGAAACTTTTCTGCTATGTCCTGAGACACAAAAATAGGGCAGCTCACGAGGTCGAATATTTTCGTTCCATTAAACACACACCCTAACCTATCTACAATAATGGAGAGAATAGTAAAAGATGAATGACTTATCTCCTTGAGCAAGTCCATGTGTTATCAGCAATCCCTAACAAGGCTTTACGCATGGTCGATCCTGCATAGCATGCTAGGCAGCCAATTAAACTGCCCATCTACCTACATAGACTATGGAAAAAATGTTGTTATCCTATTCTTCAATATACAAACAGCCTTTGCTAAATTGCCTCACGAAAGGTTACTCGCAAATCAAGACCATAGGAATTGGTGTACTAATGACTTCTTGGCCGCCTTCATATCTAATTGATAGACAGCAGGTGATGCGCGTCGGCGACCATATCTTCAAACCGAAAGCAGTCACCAGTGGAGTAATTCAGGTAAATGTTCTTGGTCCACTACTTTTTCTAGTGTGTGGTAACGATGTATTCCAGAGAACAAGACACGGTGCTAGGTTTCTATTTGTTGGTCAAATTAAAGTTGTCTACTCACAAGGACGTGCAAACACACAGGAAGCCTTACATCTCATTCAGGATCACTTATCTGCAGTAAAGTCCAGGTGCTAATTGCAGAAAATCTCATTTTTGTTGGCCGATTGCATTATTTTACGCACAACTACCAAATACCGCCAGACACTCAAATAATGAAAGGCACAAACATCTCGCAATGCAGGACTGTTCGTGATTTACTGGTGCGACAATAAGCTAACTTACATTCCTACACAATAGAAGTTTCAACTTTCGAAGGTCATGAACTATAGCCTCTTACATTTTGCTTCGTTTTGCTTTCCAAACCAAACATCTTTTACGTCAATCGGAGGAAAAACGATTAAAAGATAAAATAACAGCAGGACAATTTTGATTACTTGGTGTCATTTATTTGGAAATGAATACCTAAATTTGTTTTGGGATATTAATAATATAACCTCACAAATTTTACATCTCATCAGATAGAGTCAGCAGGCACCGAACCCGGAAACATCGGGATGTTAGTTGTGACCACTATCTCTAAGCCACCAGGTCACGGGCAACATGTACTTCAAAATGACCCTCAACCTCATTCATTGTACCGTTGTGCCAAGCGTTGCCCGTGACCCGGTGGTTTAGGGGCAGCGGTCTCAACTAACAACCTAATGGTCCCGTCTTCGATGCCTGCTAATTTTATCTGATGTGATGTAATAACATCGAAACGCGTCATAGTAGTGCAGTGTTTTGGACGGAAAACACCCAATGTCTATTTCCGTCAGCTACGGTCCTCGTGATCGAAAGACCGAGGTTCACTTCAATAGGCATCGCGGTCAACATTGAGGTTGCGCGTCGCAATCCATTCACACAACGTGTACTTCCAAAGTACCCTCCACATGTATACGTTTTTGCTTTTCTCCATTTATGTAACTGATTTTCTCCTTTTCGAGGAATGTAAAATTTATTTATTTTTTGAACCTGATATACATGACATCTTGGAATATTCTTCTCACCGACTTTGAATATATACTGGCAGGTGATTTAAATCACAAACGGTTTCTGTAAATAGTTGTCGTGTTTCGAAAGGAACTCAACGATTAATTGACCATTGCGGGGGACAGGCTCTTAGTATGCAGTTCAATCCACCATGGAAACGGATGATGTTGGAGATTCGGGACTATTGCACACCGCCACGGCTAGCTGTCGATAGCACGCAGCGGAGCGTAAGATCCAACGTGAACAAACATAAAATGCACAAATCAGCCCGACAGTACTTTATTTGAAATATTACATCATGTCTATGTTCGTTCTCTAATAAGCAACTCGTCCGCACCGCTCTGTCATCTTCATGTTTGAAGCCGTAAACAACCGGAGGATTAAGAAGTATATTCGGTGGCTATAGCAAACTGAGCGCGGGAAGGTACGGAGGTTCCTGGAGGAGGATGTCGCTGAAGAAGTCGGGGAAGCGGAAACCGGTGAAGCTGCTTGCTTCTCAGTGTCTACTCAAGGGACGGGTGAAGACAATTCTTAAGGCGGCGAAAGAAGCCCAGACATCTTGGAATAAGACGCGGCGAAGAAGGTGCAGATCGCGGAGCCTGAAGGTCCAGTCGATCGCCAGGAAACGAAGAGGCAATTCCATGCAGCCTGCATGGGCTTGGAGCGGATCCGATTCGGTTTGTGATCTATGTCGGCGGCTTGTTCGATGTAGCGCTGCCAGTTTGGGACGACACGTCAAGACAGCGCCTGTTAGTAGAGTAATTTTGGACGGTATAGCTCCAACGATGGCGGATGTAGTGCAGAGTGTTAATGCCAGGAAGATAAAGTGCGTGGCCAAACTTGTTCAGGTAGCAAGTGTGTTGGTTCAGGAGCCAATGTCGGCACTGAGAACCGAAGAGAAAAAAGACAGGACGCCATTGGTCAGGTTAGAAGAGAAGATGTAGCAGACTCCGCAAAATATAGGGGCAGGTCGAATCATCCGTCAGAGTACGCGGCAAATTAAGCGATCCTTCTATTGTGGAAAACCGAGACACTTAAAGCGATAACGCTTATCATGACTTATTACACTCTCTTTACCAACTAAATGTAACAAACGGTATTGCTCTTTTGTTGGAGTGGGCATATTTTAAGTCCTGAACATAAATGTACTTGATGCAATGGTAAGGTTACTAGAAAAACAAAGTGTTTACTTGTTACAGGGGCAGCAGCCTCCCCGAGCAGCCGCCGAGATGAACTGAAAACACAATCGTATTCCGTGATGGCGAAAGCAATCGCTGGTTATGATATACTCTTAAACGGTATGGTGAAGCACGTGGTTGGTATCGGGAGTCATAAATGTAATCATCTGTTCGTTGTGTAGCCGGACGCAAAACAGACCATTCTGTGGACAGCCTATCTTCAAGTTAGTTAGGCCATCGTCGACCTGAAAGCAGGAAAGCGGATGACGAAATACGGGTATATAAGCCCGCTGGTTAGGTAGGATCTACACCAGTGTGATTGCTTGTTGCCATTGCACCCACTTGTCCGGTTCCATAATCGCTTGTCGGTAAATACAAACTTCTACTCACCGACAATAATAGCTCCTAAGGGTTTTGTGATTGGCTCGAACATACAATTCTGTTTTTGCGGTGCGTATCGGCCGCTTGGACCTAGAGGAATATCAATCCACCTGGAAGCTGAGGTCACAAGTTGGTTAAGGAGATCTGGAATGCGGATGTAGTTAAGGAAACTCACAGCCTGTGTAAACAAATTAGTTTCGGTGGTGAAGACCAACGGAAAATACCGATTTCGCCTGGACTTCAGAGGGCTGAACAAAAGATCGCTGTTTTTTGTCCCAATGCCATCAGTCTTAGACAACTTTGACAAACGCCAGCATTCAAAGATATTCACGGTATTTCTATTGAGTTCTGGCTACTGGCAGCTAGCAATCAAACAGGAGGACACGGAAAGGACCGCGTTTACAGTTTGCACGAAACAACACCAATCTTACAGGATGCAGTTTGCATTATCTGAAGCTTCGTTCACTAACTGGCGTTTGATGCTCAGCCTGCTGTTTGGGTTAGAGTACGTGGACGCGTATGAAGACGACCTCGTGATATAAAATGCATCGTAACAGAACAATGCTTAAGCAAGGTTGCAAAGCATACAACAATCGGAATTACCGATAAATGTTCGTAAATAACAAAGCACGTTAACGTCCGTGACACTGCTTAATCACAGGGTGGGTCAGGTTGAGCTGTAGCTGCTGCCGGTGCAAATTATGCCACTTCGAGTCACCCCAATTGCTACCCGAAACACCCACTTAGGGCATTTTTATGCCGCGAGGGCAAATAAAGTAAAGTATTCAGGAATTTTAAAATTTCTGCGTCCTATTTGTACGAGTGGGTATGAGTGGAGCACAAATACACGTAGACGCAAGCAACTCAACGAGAGCTTGGCAGCATTCAGAAAGAAATACAGCGACAGAATTCTAAACTGAAATTTCTCATCGCCGGCGAAACCTTCACAGTGGAAAAAGACGCAAGTGACCATTACAGAAAACCTGGTAAACGACCAGTCTTTCTCCGGCCAGCTTTGTAAGCATCGGTGGATGGATCCCAAATCGGAATGAACTATCGACCCACTCTCTGAAGAACTAAAGCCAAATTCTATCAGTGTCCAAGTTCCCTGCAACGGTTCTATTAAGATTGTTAACCACAATGTAATTATCCACGGACAGGCAATTTTGTTCCCCCATTTGACTCTGACTGAAACAAACTACAGTGTACCCGCGAACATATTGACCTTTGACCGCTGTAATCATGCATAGATGAACTGCAAATTGATTTGTCTTTGTATGTAGTTTAGCCATGATCGCTATAAAATGGCAATGTTTAGATAATTCACTTCGCCTGATGAAGCATTTGTGTCAAATGCGAAACGTTGTGTATCATCATAAATACATTAACCGGTCGTTTACCAAGTTTTCTGAAATGATGACTTCCCGATCGGTTCCAAATATGTTCCAAGATATTGAGTATAGTTACGGACCACGTGTTCGCAAAATGGCGAGTGAATTTGTGCGCCTAGCAGGCATCGAAGCGAATTGGGAAAATCATCGGATTTTTAACATCAGATGTCTCAAGAACAACATTATTCCCAAATCCCTCAAAGTTAAACCTCCGGATTCTTCGTAGACCTCGGCACGAATAGCACTCAGAGCAGGCAAAGCATTTCTGAGACAAAGAATCTACCTAACAACTAGACGTCTGGGTGAAATCCGCATCCATGCGAATCAGCTGCGCTTGGATTTACAGACTGCGGTGGCACAGACTGATTATGACAGACTTTGCGATAAGGCCTCCGAAGTTAAGGCAGCAAGAGGACGGGAGTCGAAGGAGAGGCAAATACGTAAGTTTGAATACTTGATGGCTTCACATAATAAGGTCGATAGTCGTACTGATAAGGAAGTATCTAATAGCAACTATTGTAGCGTTGTTAACATGTCAGATAGAGTGTTAAGTGTAATAGAGCGTAGAGTTTTAGAAAAGGGTCTAAATTTTACTATCAGTAAATCTAAACTAAGGGCAGAAGATGTAATTCCTGGAGTTGAACACGTCATGACTAGATTACCACTTGAAAAGGCGGAAAACATCCGCGCCCAATTAGCAAATATAATTAGATTTCAACAGCCAGTAGAATCGAATCTTGCTCCAGCTGAACACGTAGCGTTAAAGACCCTGAAAGAGGATAGTAGTATTGTCATTACAAGAGCGGATAAAGGTAAAGTAACAGTGGTAATGAATAAAACAGATTATTTAGATAACATGAAGGAGCATTTGACCACGGGACCGTACAAAGAGGTTGAGCAGAAATGCATTACATCGGTAATGAATAAGAAGAAATCAGATGTCGCTAGTTACTTAAGGACCGTGAAGGACAGTTTAGGAAAGGGCAAATGGTACAGCATTTATCCGAAGTCGGCTATTCCACCTAGGATTTACGGTCTCCCAAAGCTACACAAGCCCAAGGTCCCCTTGCGACCTATAGTGGATAGCATAGGCTCTCCCACACATGAACTCGCGAGATATCTAGCGAGCCTGCTGCAACCCCTAACAGGGAGAACGAACACATTTGTAAAAAACTCTTATGAGTTTGCACAAATGGTGCGAGGGGTGAGCATCGAACAAGACGAATTGATGGTCAGCTTCGATGTTACCTCCTTGTTCACGAATGTACCCAAGGAGGAGGCGTTACGATTAGCGAAAAACTGTTTGAGAGGGGACAGCAGCTTGGAGGACAGAACAAAGCTGACAGTGGATCAAGTGGTCGAGGGGATAGCTTTGTGTCTCGACATGACTCATTTCACATTTCAGTCTAGAATGTACACTCAAGAACAGGGTCTGGCCATGGGATCTCCAATATCCCCCGTATTAGCAAATATATACATGGAAGATTTTGAAAATAAAGCATTACCCAATTTCCGTGGTGCCCTGAAAGTATGGTGGCGCTACGTGGATGACACTTTTGCGATTATAAAAAGGGATAAAAAGGAAGAATTTTTAAACTATTTGAACTCTATTGACAATGCGATAAAGTTCACCATGGAACTTGAGTCGCAGAGCGGTACACTTCCGTTCCTTGATTGTCTGGTACATAGGAAGGAAGGAACGTTAAAGACAACGATGTATCGCAAACCAATGGACACAGATGGGGTACTCAGCTATAGTTCAAGCCACCCAAAGAACGTGTACGCGGGAATCGCCTCATCACTATTTCACAGAGCAAGAGCTCTGTGCACGGAGGAAGAAGATAAGAAAGCAGCGCAGAGGGAAGCAATGAAAACCTTAATAGCTAGCGGATATCCGAAACGATTGGTGAAACGACAGCTAAAGAAATGTCTCAACCCACGCGCAACTCCAACCGCAGAGTGGATAGCGACAGTGGGTATTCCGTATAAAGAAGGAACTTCAGAAGCGATTCGGAGAGTATTGAATAAGGAGAAGATAAGGGTAGTTTTCCAGAAGGGTCGAACGCTACGGTCCACACTTGTGCACCTGAAGGATACACTCCCTTTAGATAGAACAACTAACTGTATTTACAAAATTCCATGTAAAGATTGTACACAAGTGTATATAGGCCAAACAGCGAGGGAATTACGTATAAGGATTTCAGAACATAGGCGACACATATCACGACCTCCGCGAAATGAGCTAGAGTATGGAGCTCTACTCAGAGATTCAGCAATAGCAATGCATGCGCTAGACACGGGGCATAAAATTGACTTCGATAATGTGGAGGTAATCAGGAAGGGATTACGATCAGCCAAACAAAGGCTGATTGCTGAGGCTATAGAAATAACCAAGGCTAACAACTGCGTGAATAGAATAGACGGAGTAGGGTTGTCCAGTGCCTGGCGTCCAGTCTTACTCCGGCCAGCTTTGTAAGCATCGGTGGATGGATCCCAAGTCGGAATGAACTATCGACCCACCCTCCGAAGAACTAAAGCCAAATTCTATCAGTGTCCAAGTTCCCTACAACGGTTCAATTAAGATTGTTAACCACAATGTAATTATCTACGGACCGGCAATTTTGTTCCCCCACTTGACTCTGACTGAAACAAACTACAGTGTACCCGCGAACATATTGACCTTTGACCGTTGTAATCATTCATAGATGAACTGCAAATTGATTTGTCTTTGTATGTAGTTTAGCCATGATCGCTATAAAATGCCAATGTTTAGATAATTCACTTCGCCTGATGAAGCATTTGTGTCAAATGCGAAACGTTGTGTATCACCATAAATACATTAACCGGTCGTTTACCAAGTTTTCTGAAATGATGACTTCCCGATCGGTTCCAAATATGTTCCAAGATATTGAGACGCAAGTGACATCAGATTCTGTACAATACAAAAGGAAAATCATGTGACGATTGAATTTACTAACAGCATTTATCACTATCGGAACGCAAATATTCGACAGTAGATTAGGGGTGCGTGGTAATTTTTTGGTTGTTGGAGTAGTTCGAGGCGTTTTTCCGGGGTCAAAGCTTTCACTATGAAACCGATCAAAAAATGTTGGAATGTATTAGGTCTTATAAAGTCCCTAGAGGTATTTGTCTCTGAGCAAGCTGCGCTTACAAAAATACTACTGCACGATAAGCTACATGTCAAAGTGCGATAACGGAATGGCAGATATTTTACCGCGCCTGAGGTGTGAGGACGATTTGCTGAACGTTGCTTTTCGTGTCTGTTGTTTTGTGCTGCAGCACGATCCGGGGAGTTTGGCAGTTGAGCAACGAACTTATAGGCTCTTGTATAGACTGAAAACAGCACACATAATGAATCATATTGTGACAACCAAATACAAAGGCTCACTATTTGGACCGTCCGCGCGGAACCTGTATAATCTGCCAGTCCAAAATGCCGGAATTCTGATGTGGACGGAAGAGCGAGGTGCTACCAAATTGCTGGTGATCTCCCCGAAGTTGAGAGAAAATTTCGTAGTCTCTTGTCACGAGATGGCCCATACCGAATGCACCGGAACATGTGATTTACTTGGATAATGAGGCACTTCCAATTTTAGATAATGCATACCCGCGGGTCTCGATTTATAGTGGATCTGGAGATGGGAATTTGGCCGACCTGCCAAATCCCACCGAGGGAAGCGTGGAATAACAGAAAGGTAGCGAAACCGAAACTGTACGCAAACCAAGGCGTGGGTGATGAAGAAATCCTGGTATAATATGAGAAAACCTTCAGTTGACTTCCAAGTACAAAATTAACCAAAGCATGACCGCATGTAGGCCGGACGAGAAGAAACTAACCCCGAAATGGAAGAGGCCAACTGACGTAATGGAGCTGCGAGGCTCGGAATACACATTTGAAGGGTGGGCGAAAGGCGGCTAGTTCGCGCTAGCCAATTTAGCAATGCGTACTAGCGGAGATAAGTAACTACGGCATACATGGGGCAGCTGTGGCAAGAGAGAAAATCTGGTGCCAGTTTTACTGGCGCCGTTAAAATCTTGCCCGATTGGAAACTTGACGCAAAGTCAATTATGGGTATACCCGATTGAGCTGTCTAAAATCCTGAGCGTGGGCAGAGTGGACAGCCTGAAAGCCACAGCCAGGAGCATTCAGCCGGCGTTGGACTGCTCGGCCAGAAGTACGTGATGCGTGAACCCTTCAGCGCTTCATCGCTCAAGTTTGTCGCAGCTTAGACTTCGTTTACGCTTAGCTCGACGACATCTTTATCGCGAGCTCTTTTCACGGGAAGAGCAAGTGCGTTACGTTTCCATATTTCCTCATTGCCTATCGCATCAAGGGGTGACGATCAATTTAGAAGTGTTCGTTTAATGTCGAATCAGTCCATATCCTCGGCCATCGTACCGCTTCTGCAGTCGTCGTGTCAATGCAGCATAAAACACAAGCCATCATGTACTACCCCGAGCCTCATTCATTCACACAGCTTGGGCGCTTTTATGGGCTTGGTAACATATACCGACGGCTCATACCAACGTGCTCTTCGCTGATGCAATCCCTCACGGACCCTCTCCGAGGGAAACTCAAGAAATTCGAAGTACCTACCGCAGAACGCGCTGCCTTTTATTCGCTGAAGGAGTTTATCATCAACAGAATTTCTATTTCACATTACAACGCGACAGCCCCTACTCTCCCTCAGAACCGACACCTCGGACGTGGCAGTCCGCGCTGTTTTGCAGCAACGAGAAGGTGACACTTGACAGCCTTTAGCGTTTTGCTGCAAACGCCTACAACCTGAGGAATCTGACTACAGCACGTTATCTGAAGTACTACTAGGCATTGGCCAGCGATATGTCACTTTCGACGCATATTAGAAGATCGCACGTACGTCGTCTTCCCTATCCATAAACCACTAAAATACGTGCTCAGTTCGACAACTGACCGAAACTACCATCGAGAATCTCGACAGCTAAACTATTTCGCTTAGTTTACGACCGATATTCGGCATGTCTCAGTTGTGTGCAACGCCGAGTTGCACAAGTGATCTGCGAAGAAGGCGGCAGTGCTATCCACCTAGCATTCATTGCAGCTGCATAGCATAACCATCCTGAGCTTTATCAATTATGTAGGTCATTATTATCTAAAATATGCAAGCTGTCTAGTTGAAGAAGCTGAAACAATTATAATTGACACCATCGGTCTTAAAAATGAAGGGTGCCTTGCGAAGTGTCTAAGGAAAAAGTGCTTAAAGCATATTACCCGGTGAAGCTGGAATTCCGAATTACAGAGTGGGGAATTGTTAACACAGAATGTCAGTTAGAAAAGCGATAACCGAAATTAAGAATATTCTTTAACATCAGATAAGACACCAGTTAAGCAGGTACATATGCCTGTACCAAAGAAACAGAGTAACGCACCTGACCTCTCGCAAATCGACTTAGGAACTTCACATGATGAGGAGGAGCTCCACACGAATGTTCTCAGTGCAAGTGTCCTAGATGACTCCGCGACTGCGGCTGACTATCCACTAACACAACCGAAATTTAGTAGCAATATCATTCCGTCCCAATGACCTAATAATATCACAAATAACACTAACTCGACGGAATTAGTGGAAACTCCGATAGTACCCAAGGATCGACATACAGGATGCTCAAGTCTCCAGCCTACAGTTGCCACAGATAGCGCCAGCCTAGACAACATGATCAGCATCACTGCCACACAGGATGCACCGTGGAAGCTAATGAATAGCAAGTAGATTACTAGATCTGTTGACACGCCTGACAGTTTGAACAGCACCAACAAAATCACTTCCACCGACTCGACCAATCTAAGGAAATGGGCACCTCTGAGCACCCTCATAGCGTTTAACGACCCTGATAGTTTTCCAGCAGACGAAGTATTAAAAGTCGTGAAGAATACTCCAATTTGAAAGGGAGATTATTATCAGCAATTACGCAATTCCACATAGACGAGTGGATTTTCCCCGCTCTATGAAGACGTGTGCCAAGCTTCCTTCCTTTTTGTCATATGTAGTATTTATCACAGTCTCGGCAGCAGATCTTGTAGATTACACCAGACATCTTCCAATGGTTCATTATGTCTTTCACTTTGAATAGTTTGTTTGAAATTGTTTCTTTCGATTGGGGAACAATTTTGACTCCCAAGTGCAACAGACATATCGCTGCTATTTCAGAGATTCCGTTGATGTAAGGCAATATGGCACGTATTTCAGCAGTTGAATTTGTTGTGGTGTGCTGTGTTGCAATATTTGGGGCCAAACTGCGCAGCACGAAGCATTTTGGGCATGAATTCCGTTTGGATAGACTGTAGCGATGGTCTTCCTCCGCCTGCCTTAGCTGCTATGTTCTACAATGCGTCCGTGCCCGTTTGAAAAATGTAACCAACAATCTGGGTTGTAGACTGCTGGATGATTGCTGTTGTAGTTGAGAATCCGGCCCGAACCATTCCTACGTATGAGAAAGTCTACAAATGGCAGTTGCACATTGCTTTCCTCTTCCCTAGTGAATACGATGCCATCGAACACACTGTTGACTAGCCCATGTATCTCCTCTAATTTGGAACGTTTGTGAATGACGAAGGTGTCCTCTACATAGCGCACAAAGTTTCGATTTTGCAGTTGGGAGTGCCAGCTGTGCTAGTGTCTATCAAGGCTTCGGTTACCAGTCCAGAGATCAGCGATCCCATTGGTGTGCCTCTTATCTGCTGATAGATTTGGCAGTTAAAGGTGAAATGTGTTGTTAGACAGAATCCCAGCAACTCAAAATGCGTCCAGCATCGATTTTACTATTGTATCGGATGCTGCGTGTTCCTCCAGTAGAGTAGCCATTTTTTGTCTCGAAAAGCTGATGGCGGTGGAACGGAACAGCGACGTCACTAATACTTTCGTCTTGTTCTGTGATTGGACTTTTGAGTATTTCTAGGAACTGGGCTGCGAAGTTAATCGAGTGTTCTGATCCCGCAATCAGATGATTTAGTCGTCTCCAGAGCTGTTTTGTAAATCTTGAGTTTGGTGCTTCAGGTAGCGACGCGATGGCAAGGAGAGACATTCCGCATTTATGTACTTTTGGTTGACGGTGGAATCGCGCTTGTGTCAAATCTTGCGGTTTCATCAAGTTATGTTCCAAGTTTGTGATTTGCACCATTTATTTTAGTTTTAGCAGAGTACGCTTAATGTTGCCTTCCAAGCGTTTTGTCAATCATTCCTTTATCGGTTGCCATGTGTTGGTATCACTGAGAAGATGTTATGCCTTCATCATATAATCGTTTTTGTCCATTAGAACCGTTAGGCGTCCTTTGTCGACCGGCAATATAAATATATGTTTATCCTTTTGAGATTCATCATTGCTTTTTGTTCCGTAATACTGGATATGTTGGTCTGAAAGTCATAAATTTGAAACCAAATTGATAAATACTACATGGAACAAACAGGAAGAAAGCTTGGCACACGGCTACATGAACATAGTCAAGCAATCCGCCGCCATGATCAGAACTCCCTGATATCCGTGCATAAGGATGCCGAAGGCCAACAGTTTGACCTAGAGCACACCGAGAAATTCGGAGGTACAACAAGTCAGCAAGCACGTGAGTTTACTGGTGCCTGATATTCAAAGCAGAACTCGGTCAGTAAGCATATAGATCACGAATTCGCTAATGGGGTTCTGCAAAACAGCACCTTAGAGCCGTAATGACGATGTTGCCTAGTGTGGCAGCGAAACATCTGCAAAATATTCGTGCAGCTCGGACAGCAATGCAATACCCATATCAGCAGAGGGAATTCGTATTGTCATAGCGACCTTAAAGTTTAGGTTCCACCACCCTCAACTAAAAGTCAGAGCATATATTGGCAACTTATTCCAAGGGCAATCAATTATGACGAACAATTGGATGTACTTAATGGATAAACCGGACAGATAGAAAATTGTTTAAATTTGTTGCAACCATTGCACCATGATGCTGGTCTGAATGAAAGCGTGAGTGTATCGTTGGTGTTCAGGCGACTGTCATGTGTTCAGCAGCTCGAATGATCTAAGGAATGTACCAGAATAATTCGTAACTACAGTAAACTATCGTACGAAAACTTATGCAGAGACTGTGATAACGGATGCTATTTACTTGAATGAAAACACTCAACGAACTAAAGGGTTGTGTGCTCTGGAAACTCACTGAATTTTTGGTAAGGACAGAGCCATCTCGGCAACCGGAGAAGTAGCATCGCAGGCCCGGAGACTGGCACCATCGTGTGTGGCATGCGAGGCGTATCATTTATTTGACCAGTGTTCTAGATCAATAGTTGGACAGTGCCGAAAACTTACTGACCGATTCTGGAAATGGCTTATGCGAACCGTGCCCCAAAAGTAACTAAGTCTAGATTGAGGACACTGCTTCAATGGCAGAATCCAACAACCTTGGCTACAGGAATCCAAGTTGAGCCAAGTGGCTGCATCGATCGTATCAGTCCGGTGAAGTGCTGCGTCCCGCTATCGGATAGCATTAGGCAATATTTCGGCTATACTGCGTGGTATAATCAAAGCCATAATGGCCAAACCTGACTAGATTCCACAAATGTTGATAAACATATTATGCATGAACGCTTCGAATGGACTTGGAAGCGACTGAGAATTCATAATTGACTAGCCACCTGATTGGAGGGTCGATCTGTAGCAGCCGTTATGTTAACTGATTGCGACGCGCAAACTCAATGTGGACGGCGATTCCCATTGCAGTGCGCCTTGGTCAATTCGATCACTCTGACGGTAACTGTCGAAGTAGGCATATACCGGATATTGCCCAACCCCCAAT
>CALYDF020002207.1:0-56093 GCA_944474145.2 Dicrocoelium dendriticum | reverse complement strand
CACACCCCCATACCCTATGAACCCCGACCCAAACTGCACACGCCGATCACCCACGTGGTAATCGGGGGACGAAAGCGAACACACTTCTTTCTCGTGTCACCGAGATGCGAAACAAACCATATTGGGAGCAAATTTCCTGGAGCTCAATAAAGCTGTCATTGATCTAAAGCGTGGGAAGTTGCTAATGGAATGCAGGTCACTACCACTCATTCATCGTGGAGAAATGAGATCTTCGCAGTCGGTCGTTGCTGTGTTATATTTGAGCCCATCTTTGCAGTCGCTGATCAACAAATACCAACCCTTGTTTACAGATGACAGCAGCCAATATGGGTTTTGCGATTGCATCGAGCACACCATCCCGCTAACTCGCCAACCGTATCGGCACCATGGACCTCGAAGGATACCAATCCACCTGGAGGCTGAGGTGAACAGGCAAGTGCAGGAAATGCTTGACGCAGATTGAAAGGTGACTTAATAGAAATGTTCAACATCGTGAAGGGTCTCTGTGGTCTCAGACCCACCGATCTGTTTGAACCAGCTACCTCAGACAACTTGCGGGGCCATTACATGCAATTGAAATAGCATAGATCTAGGCTAGAGTTAAGAGCGAGGTTTTTCGTAAACCGGGTTGTGCCTGTTTGGAATACACCCTTATACTCTATTCGCATGCGAAACCGTGGAGGAATTTAAACCTATCCCAGACAAACATTGGCTGGCCCTGTTTCCAGAATTTCCTTAAGCTTTGGTGACTGTCTCTAATCTCATTACTTATGAAAGTGTGTTTGTCTTGCGCTTGCTTCTGTTTTTCACCATTATAGAATCAAAAAGCTACTATCAAGTAGCAGTGCTGTGACTCTTTTTCGATTACTAGCTCCCGAAACGGGACGCTCGTTAAGCGGAAGCTTGTTTCGTCCCTGGATCCTGTCCCCTCCTGTCCACCTTTTTAGTTGAATGATCCTTCCTTATGCTTTTTGTGCCTAGAATTCATTTTTTGCATTCATAGGATTTATTCTGATTTCGCCTTATATAATCAGCTAATATCTCACCTTCCTCAGAGTAAATTCTCGCAGATGAGTGACATCATATTTTGCTCCCCTCTTTTAATGAAATACGAGACTCTTAAACAGGCTATTATTTCATCGAATCACGTCTTCTGACATGGTCCACCTGCAGACACTATTTCGTGACCTGCAACTAGGAGATAGAATGCCCTCAACCTTGTTGCGAGACATACAACAGCTCATCGGTACGTCCAACATAGTCGTAGGGATTCTTCGCTAGCTGTGGATGCAACGCCTACCTGAAAGCTTTCCGGTCATCATTGCAGTAGCAAGTGACTTGCCACTCACAGCATTTGCAAATCTAGCAGACCGTGTCATTGAACGGCACCATCCAGACTCAACCCAGTCCATTTGCGCAGTTTAGCGCTGGCGCAACCACAGCGACACCTGCGACTAGCCAGCCGTCAACGATAGACGCATTACCATCGCAGATAGCGTCGATTCAGCGCCAGATCAAGTAGTTCACTTTGAACCGTAAGCGCCGCAGCCGCTCTGGATCATCGTCCCATTGCACAAAACCTGATCCCCCAGGTTACTGCTTTTACCACTCGCGTTTTGGTACTAAAGCCCGTAAGTGCGTACAGCCATGTCATCATCATCATCATACACGTTAGCTGGAGGTGGGGACACCTCAGCTACTGTGCCGCAATACACAGAAAAAAAGAAAAAATGCAACTGGTGCAAGCCGGCTGAGCTACCGGTAACGGATGGGCATCGTTCCGGTAAGCTACCAGCCGGCTACTGTGCAGCAAAAACAATTACTATGCAAAATTATCTAAAATTAAATAATGAGATCATGATTGGAGGGGGAGGCTAAGAGGGATGGGGTGGGACAAAGAAACTCACAGCACGAACGCCACTGACGTCGATTCCTAGCCATATCAGCAAGTGTGTCCAAGCAAACGTTTTCATTGTCTTTCAGACCCCAACCAGGGAGCCGAGGCCAGCTCAGAAGTGAGGGCCTTCATTCCTCTGGACCAAGTCATCGCTTGGCCACCCCTCCTCTTCCATCCACACCCCCGGCGCGCAAACAACGCACGTCGCGGGAGTCGGTGGGCTGGCATGCGTAACACGTGGCCGAGCCATCGGAGCCTGGTGCGTGAAATAACGGTGCTGAGCGGTTCATTTCCTTTTCCTGTGCCGTAAATGAGGCGTCGAACACGCTCGTTGCTCACGCGGTGTTCCCACCAGATGTGAGCTAAATTACGAAGGCACCGGTGGTCGAAGGTAACTAGCCTCTTAAGGTCCGCTGCTTTAAGCGGCCAGGTTTCACAACCGTACAGTAGGGTCGAACGTACTGCTGCATTGTACGCTCTACGCTTCAGGGCAAGAGTGATGTCACGCCGGCGCCATAAGTGGTGAAGGTTAGCAAAAGCGCCCCGAGCTTTTGCTACACGGTTCGTGTACAGCCACGTAGCTACTCCGTTGCAGATGATCCGCCACGTCGGCCTGTAATGGCCCTGAACGACGTCGACAAAACTCAAATCTGCCTCATCTACTTTAGGGATTATGATTCCGAAACCCAGTTCTCAGTTGATACTGGGGCAGAAGTCAGCGGTATCTCCCCTATTCCAAATTAGCTTACCGCTTCTTTGTCGTCAAGCCTAAGGGCCGCCAATGGCACACCAATAGCCGTCCACGGTCATCGGTCGCTTACACTGAATCTAGGTCTTCGGCGCACGTTTCGCTTGGTATTCACCGTTGCGGCAGTCCCCTTTGCCATCATCGGCATTGACTTTCTCAGGCATTTCGACCTCTTGGTCGATGCGAAACTCCAGGTGATAGTCGACACTGCAACGAAACTCAGTGTACGTGGCACCAACACCGATTCCATCACCTCGGTCTACGCCCTTCCCCAGACCTCACCAGATTACATCAACCTCTTCTCTCAGTACTCCAAGCTCGTTCAGCCAATGAACGCAGCCCTGCCCTTGGCATCCCTAGTCTCGTACCACATACGGACGAATGGCCCACCAGTCTTATGCCGTCCACGCCGACTATCATCCGAGAAACTTAAGGTAGCTAGGGCGGCGTTTGAGCACATGCTCGAACTTGGAATAATCCACCCTTCCGACAGTCCTTGGTCCTCTCCCCTGCAAATGCTCCCAAAGAAATCTGGTGACTGGCGCCCTTGCGATGACTACCGCACTCAGATAGTTATCCTATCCTGCACATGCAACACCTTACCGGATGCCTCACAGACAAGACGATCTTCTGCAAGATCGATCTGGTTCGCGCCTACCACCAGACACCTATAGAAGAAAATGACATTCCTAAAACAGCCCTTATCACTTTGTCGCATTATTTGAATTTTTGAGAATGAAATTTGGACTGTGCAACGCCGCACAAACTTTCACACGCTTTATCTACGATGTCACTCGTGGCCTATACTTCGGTTATTCCTACCTCGATGATATTTAGTAGCTTGTTCATCGGAACAAGAACACGTCGATCACCGAGCTCTCTTCTAGCACTAGACCCAACACGGTATCACAATCACCCTGACTAAGTGCGAACTCGGCAACTCAACGGTGGAATTCCTAGGCCACCTCGCCTCATCATCTGACATCGATGTCCTTGCGGACAAGCTCCATTCCATCAGACTTCCCATCCCCGACTTCATCTAAACACCTGCGTCGATTTTGTAGCCTACCCAACTAGTACCGACGCTTCATACCGCGATGCGCTCAGCTCATGCAGCCTCTGACTGACCTACTCCGAAGGAATGAACTAAGTTCGCTTTTCCGGACAGAGCACAGACAGCCTTCACCGAGCTCAAAGATGCCATCTCCAGCATAGCTCTCCTCGCTCATTCCGAAGCGACTGCACTCCTTTCTGTTACTACTGATGCCTCAGACGTCGCGGTAGGAGCCATCCTCCAACAACACGTTGGTAGGCAATGGCAACCCCTTGGGTTCTTCTCCAAATGCCTGCAGCCAGCGGAATCCCGCTACAGCACATTTGGCAGCGAACTGCTCGCCACTTACCTAACCGTTGGTCACTTCCGGCACACACTTGAAGGCCGCACTTTCACGGTCTACACTGACCACAAGCCCCTTATTTTCGTCTTCAACTGCCTTTGACAAATACTCCCCCCGGGAAACAAGACATACTTATTTTGCCACACAGTTCATTGCCGACATATGTCATACCTCAGGTGTCGACAATCCCGTCTCCAACACTCACGCGTCAACCTCACTTTCCAGTCTTTGCCTATTGTCAACCTTGCAGCCATGGCATCGGCTCAGGCTCAAGATGAAGACATACAACGCGCCCTGCAGTGCACTTCACTGCATGTGCAAATTGTTCCTCTCCAAACCACCGAAGGAACCATCCTCTGTGACACTACCACAGGTTGTCCTAGACCACTCGTTCCTGTCTCCTTCAGACGTAGTCTTCGACGCACTACATTCACTATCACATCCCAGTATCTGTGCCTCTGAAACTGATCACCGAACGTCTCGTTTTGCCATGTGTACACAAAGGTGTTCGTACCTGGACTCGCGTCTGCTTTCAATGCCAGCGCTCCAAAATACATCGTCACACCCGCAGTCCTCTTGGTTCATTTCCTTCCCCCGGACCCTCAGTTCTCGCATATCCACGTAGACCTGGTAGGTTCATTGCCTCCTTCACGCGGATTTGTATACATTCTTACCTGTGTCGACCGCTTCACCAGATGGCCAGAAGCCATTCCCGTAACAGACTGCACAGCTGAGACTGTTCTACGGGCCTTGTTAGACCGGTGGGTCTCGCACTACGGATGCCCATCCACCATCACAACTGACCATGGAACGCCCTTCGAATCTTCACAATTCGTTTCGTTCTGCAAATTTTTAGGCTGCCGCTGCATTTATACTACAGCTACTACACTTCCAAAGGCAGCTAAAAGCCTCGCTCTGCACCTCCTCCGACCCTTGTTGGGGCGAAAACTTTTCGCTTGTACTCTTAAGCATTCGCAGCAGCAGCAAAGTTTATTTGCTATGTTCACCAGCAGAGCTGGTTTACAACACAACGCTCAAGTTGCCAGGAGGATTCGTTTCGTCTCTCGCATCGTCGGCTATGCCTCTGTCTATCCTTGCCTCCTCCCCAGCTCAACGCATGTGTTCAATACGCCGGACTCCGCCCCGTGAGCAGACAAGAGATGTGCAAATGCACAGCGGGCTCTCTACCTGCACTCACCTCTTCCTCAGCAGCGACGCAGTGCGGCGCCATCTTACACCTCTTTTTTCAGAGTCCTGCAACGGACTCCGAAACATTTCAGACCAGAATAGTCACCGAACATCTCTGTCCATCAACCGCCTCAAAGTGACTTTCTTCGACGAACCACTTGCAACCCATCCTGATGCTATAACACAAACACCCGCGCCTGCGGTGACTTCCCGAGCACTGGATATCCCGAATCCTCCGTTCCCCTTGACCCTTAATCTACCTCGCCTCAACTAAAGGCAGCCGACCGACGCGGTAGACAGATCAAACGTCCGATCCGTGTTTAAGATTCTGTAAATAAATAAACTTTTTATTCTCGACAACGCGAGGGGCAGCTTCACAAGCATGATCATGTTAACATAACAGAGTGGTCAAAAATACATGTTGCATTCATGATGCTTCTTCACCGCAGTTGGACTAAACCAACTTACACTTAAACTAGGTCTTTTTAAGCCGGATAAATTTCATTCACTTTAATTGGTTTGTTCTGCCTAGCTGAATAATCTTCTATTAACTGGCCACTTTGCTTACGCTAATTGTGGTTATCTTCGTTAGTTTTACTGCGTTTGTAGCATTGTTGGGTATCTTCTGGACATTTTGCACTCATCACGGACTCGTTGCTAACTAACTAACTTCATATGCTAATTTAGCGAAGAGTTGTCTCGACATTGCCGTATGCCTTACTATATATATATATATTTTTTGACAATGTCATTTCAAGTGATTGGCTGTTGCTTGATATCCCCGGTGTGGCTGCGCTTGATGTGCATGTTGACAAGGTGCCTACCTGTCTATTACACACTACCTCGTCCACACTGGCTCCAGGAGACAGTTAGTCTTTGCTAGAGGTGACGGGGTGCACGGTCCTTGTGGTCGTCCTAGGCTCGAAGTGTGGTCCCATGCACTCAGTGTGGAGCGAATTACGGTCCAGCCACCGCCTTGTGTACGCTTGATTCCCCTAATACAGCGTGTTTGTGGTTGCCTGTGAAGGAGTGTAGGCCAGCTCCGTTGACTAACGGAGGCTTCCATCCACATGCCACCTGGTCTTATTCCTTCGGGTTTACATTGGATATGGGGTGTGTGGATAGAGCTTTGGGTGGTGCAGCGCAAGTCACCCATGGTCCTTCTGTAGGCGCAGGCGTCCTGTGGCTGGCCAATATGATAGACGAATCCGAAACCGGATGCCGCTTGCCCTATATATATATATATATATATATATATATATATATATATGTATATAATATACATATATATATATGTTCACCGTTTGTTGACATTATGCCATCAGAACAATGGCGGAAGTAAAAATGGAAGAAATAAAAACGAGAAATGCGATTTAATCAATGTAAACGATTTTTTTGGTTTTACACGCCATTTGATTTTTTTGTTTCGTGAGTTGTGTCCTTTAAAAGGAGGATAAAATGGCATAACTGCATTGACGCCACTGATGTCGGTTGCAGGCCATGATATCCAATGTTTCCAACAACTGATATTCAGCATCGCGAAGTCCCCAGCCTGGAAGATGGACTGGCCTGACTGCCGCGAAACTTGTGGTTGCCTTCTTCATGCTCCTTCTCCACGTCATTGGCTGTCCACCGCGGCACTGTTAACAATCGCTCCCTGGGTGTGCAAATAGCGCTCGACATGGATGGCGATGGGCTGGCATGCGCAAAACCTACGCGAGCCAACGCATACGATGTCGGAGACTAACGTTCTGAAGACTGGCACTACTCGCTGCAAGCACTCGGACCTCTGTGTTGCTTACGTGATTTTGTTACCACACCCGAGCAGTCCTTCGTAGACAGTGATTGTCGAAGACTGACAACCGCTTCATGTCTTCCGAGCGATTAGCCAAGTCTCACAGCTGTACAAGAATGCTGAACGGACAGAAGCATTGTACACCCTGCCCTTAAGCTTGAGACTGACATCACAACAACGCCATATGTGTCTCAGTTTGATGAATGCAAGGCGGGCCTTTGCAATCCATTGTGAGACTTCATCTCCAACACCACCACCAGCCGTGATGCAACTCCCTAGATAAGTAAAGCAAGGGACTTGCTCCACAACATGTCCAGCAATGGTGAGCGCGGGTTCAGGCAACTGCCAGTCCTGGAACAGCACTTAACATTTTCCCGGAATGAAGCATAAGCCGTACTTAGACGCCTCCATTGCTAAGCGGTCCAAAGCGTTCTGGACGGTCGGGGGGTCGTCTTCCAGAAAGGCAATATCATCGGCGTAGTCCAAGTCCTTGACTCTCTCCAGAGAGGAGCTCAACCCCGCAGTTCTGGACACCTTTCCGTGCTCTTTGGACATCCGATGGCGAGATTGAAGAGGAAAGGTGAAATAGGGCAACCTTGGCGAACACCGCTGTTCACAGCAAATGAAGAATCGAGCGTGCCGTAAGCCCTGGCTTTGCCCGACATGTGGTTACGAAGTTCTTTCAGGATGGTTACAAACTTGTCAGGCACATCTTTCTTCAGTAAACAGTTCCACAAAGCAGATCTATCCACTGAATCAAATGTCGCTCGGATGTCCATTAACACTACGATTGTTGGCCGCCATTAGATATGACGGAGTTCGAGAAGTTGGCGAAGCGTGAAGGTTTGGTCGATGCAGCCACAGTCTGGACAAAATCCGACTTGTTCTTCTCGAGAAAACTCCTCTCTACTCGTCGAAAATCAGTGAAGTAGGATAAACAAAGATTTTAGATACCGCAGATATCAACGAGATTCCGCGGTAGTTACAGCAATCGTCACAGGCGCCTTTCTTGTGAATCGGAACAATAACCGATTCTCCCCATGAGTTCGGAACCCTCTCCTCAGTCCAAACTTTCGTGCACATCAATAGGATTTCGTTGACAAGTACACTCCCACCATTTTTGAATAGTGCCGGTGATAGGCTGTCGCGACCAGGAGTCTTGTGGCGTTTCTAAGCTTGGATTGCATCTCGGATCTTTACTTCAGTTGGGGCGCCTGTGGAGATAGGTCAGGCATCATCTGTGAGGGCTGGAGGTGCTACAGGGGGCTGTTTTGGGTGGTTGCATTGAATAGCGATATGCTCTGCCCAGCGACCCGATCGCCTGTGAAGGTTGGTTTTCTTCGTGCCGTCTGATTCTGCGAATCATCGGGCTGATAGCGTGGGAATTGCAACCGATGGCCCTGATGATGCAAAAAGAAGACGGAAGTTGACAGCTAATGCATCGGCTTCCATCTCATCAGCTTGTTTTGATCACCAAGATTCACGATCAGAGCGAAGGCTTGCTTTCAACTGTTGCTTAATAGACCGGCAGTGTTCGTTGTGCTCTGCGCCAGCAGGCACGCCCGCGTCGTCTATCCAGCAATTCCGAGAATCTTCCCAAGATCCAGCTTTTGTGAGTGGAGCGAGCGAGGCCACAGCTGGACAAACCGTCCGACAGCATGGCTTGTTGCAGACTTGACCCGTGTGTTGATCAACATCCAGAGTGGGAAGGAGAGCGAGATTTTCACGAAGGCTTTGTTGATACTCCTTCTTCACTATTGTGTCCTCCAACTTGTAGGTGTTCAGTCGGGTGTGTTTGAACCTAGGTGAACCACCGGAACGCATGCACACGGTCATACATACGAGTACATGATCGGTATTTACGCATGTTGACCAAAATGATCGGCAGTCGCGTACGCTGCCGCACCACCTGTGACTTATGGCTATGTGGTCAATCTGTGACCAGCGCTGGGTTGATGATGGGGGGGCACCAAGAGTCAAGCTCTTCGTATTGCATGGGACGTTCTGTTAGCAGCGACAGCGCTTCGTACTATGTCTTGCCTAGACCATAGATCAGATGACACTAACACGCCGAGGTCTTTTTCGAGGACTTAAGTTCTGAGCAACGCCTCACCAATGGAGTACGACCCGAAAGACTCAGGAGTACCAATGGGGAGGACGGAATGCTTATCGCGCTTTATGAGCAATCGCCATTTGACTGAACACTCATGTAACATATCAGCTGTCGTCTGTAATCTGTGCGCATCCTCAAGACAGGATGCCTGCATCCGCAGCTTCAAATCGTTAGCGTAAATGAAGCAATCCGACTGAAGTTTCGACGGGTCATTGATGAAGATCTTAAAAAGTGCTGGGCGAAGAACCGATCCCTGCAGGACACTGCTAGTCATGAGCACAGGAGCGGAGCAATTCTCGTTCAAGTTGGCTCGCATGATCCGGTCATCCAAAAATTCAACGGCCCAGTAGAGAACGTTCCTAGAAACACTGATTTTTCGTAGTTTATAAACAAACTTTTCATGAAAAACCTTGTCATACGCCTTGCTGAAGTCGACAAGACCCACATCCAGGCGTTTCCCTGCATCTAATGATTTCACCCATCATTCCCAGGCAGCAAGTAGATTCGAAGAACATGAGCGTGCCCGCCGAAAACCATGCTGTGCACAAGTGATGACGTTTACGTTCTCGAGGCGAAGATGAAGTGCGCGCTTAAGAATTCTCTCCGTTACCTTGCATAATATTGACGTTTGGCAGATGGTTCCATAATTGGCAGGATTTTGACGAGGCTTAACAGTCTCCACTTTCCAAACAATCTGGAGCCGTCCAACTTCAAGGGAATGGTGAAATACCCAGCAAGCCGGAGTGACAATATAATTGGCCACAGTCTTGAAGAACAGCAGGTGTAACCCATCAGGACCCGAAGAGGAGTTCGCATCTAATTCACGATTGACAACAACTTGAGTGCTCATCTTTACGTACTCCACCGGAGAGGGAGGATTGGCGCTGTGTCACTTGTAACAGCATCTCCATTGAGTAAACAGATGAATATTACAGGGCCAGGAGATTAACTTTCGCAGCATCATCATCAACTAAACCGATATGCGCCAAGAAATATATAGCAGAAATGCCACTTACTGCTCCGATACTTCTCTTTGGGTAAGAAAACAGTGTTTCTAATGCCGTCTTGGATTGTACAGCCAAACCGAGTTCGTATTTATGCCGTTTCTCTCGTGTTTTCATGATGCAGATATTCCTGATCCCTTTGTAGTCCGAAGAGTCAGACGCGGGGTGCTTGGGCTTGAATCGGTCTCTTAATTTCCGTCTTTTGTTCATTAGGCCCCTCAATTCTCCATCAATCCATGGAGGACCTCTGGCAAAAGACATTTTGCAGATAAGAATGACCTGCTCAACGAGCGAAATTATTTTGGAGTACAAGAGGTTCCACTCATCGCCCAGGTCCAAGGGTTAGAGCATACTTCAGTCCACCGCACTGCGGGCCCTTTGTGGGCGTTGGGGATCAGCACACCAAAATTTTCGGCGGATGCGACCTTGGTTGTGAAGAATGTGGCGTCGAGTCCAGTGGAATGGAATCACACACTGTCACTTTTATTAATAGGCTGAAGAACGGCTAGGTCGGTGACATCTGATTGTGCCGGGAAGAGTACAAGGTCAGGAAATATGGGGTGTTCATCCTTCACTTATATGATTAGGCATTGTGACAGTTTGGGATAAGTTACATACGAGTACCGCCTCTAAAATATCGAAATCAAAAGCGTTTGAGGAGGGCACACAATGCAATAAGTTTCAAGCGATACTCGGGGCATTGAAGTGTCCCGGTACTAAGCAGTCTTTACCCCCCACCATGCATTTTGATCGCGTCCAGCAGGCAAGCTCCGGAACACAATGGTGCCCTGTACACAACCGACCATAGATCTGCATCCGTCATAAACATGGCACTAGAGAGTTTCAAAGTCGCCATCGTTGCCACAGGTAGCTTCAACCAAATGATTCTTGAAGTTCGTCTTTCAGTAGGGTATCACACCGCCCCCAGGTCTCCCTCCGTGACAGTCGGCTCGGAAATGGCGCTATCCAGGGATCTTCGAGTCCATGATATTCGAGGACAACCAGGTCTTGGTGAAAGCTATAAGATCCGGCCGGTTCACTGTGGCATGAAGCTGAATTTCGTCTTGTTTGTTACTGAGACCGCGCACATTGGAAGAAAATACGCGCCCGGGCATGACATGGAGTGGTCTCCAGCGAGTTCTTGGCGTTTTTCGAAGTACACGAAGATCCACGATATGTAGGTCTGTCACCGTTATCACGACATAATCTGAGTTCATCAGCTGTTTTCCATTTTTATTCGATTCTCCGAAGAGGGGTCTCGCAGCACGAAAAGTTTCACCTTTAGGATACAGAGCTCGTCGGAAAATGCGACGGATTTCATCACCACTTTGACATACAATTTCCACGAGACGGACCTTAGAGGTGTACTCCTGTTTCTTGCCAAGGTGGGAAGCGGAGACTGTTAATTCCTGGCTCGCCTTCGTTTAGCAGTAACGAGATCATCCGTTTTAGAAACTCTTGATCATACATAGTCCTTTCAGCTGGAATAGCTTTGGACGACCCAGACGCATTTATGATGATAAGGCAATGGTCACGAGAATGTTTTGTTGTTATCGGGGAGCTTCGAGTTTTGGGTAGGCGGACCATCCTTAAGCAATTTTTCCAGCGATTGACTATCCAGAACCAGCTTCCACTGCGATTGAGAAGACGATGGTCTGGGTTCCACCCTGACACCCGTCTTGCCTTTACTTTCAGACACTCGTATTGGCGAAGGTGATGGTGCGTTTTCCTTTCAACGGATGCATACGTCTTGGTATTTTGGGCTTCACAGTAATCAACAGCCGTCGGCATCGCAGAAAGTGTAGAGGAGTGCGCCCGGCTTCGCTTACCAGTGGGGCGTAACTGGGTCAGAAGCAGATGTCGAAAAGCCTGGGTATGACTACGAGGCAGTAGCGATGTTTGTCTCGATTTGAGAAGAGAAACGCGGGCTGAGTGCAAGCAATCCATCAAGCGGTGCAGTGTCGGTATCTGTCTTCTTTGCTGGAGTCCGACTGGCCAGGCGAGACTCGTCGATTACAAACATTCGACACTGATCACCATGGATTGTGATACCTGAGGCTGTCGTTCATTTTAGGCATTCATACAGATCGAGTTCGATCTTGCAGTACGTTGACATGGCAAGGAGCGGACCTCAGTGGCGTTCGTGTTGTGAGTTTCTTTGTCTCACCCCTATCCCGTTTTTCTTCTGTCTCCAACCACGATCTTTCCCTTGACGCATGATATGTTACTTAGTAGTGTGTTGCCTATTTTCCATACTATAATTTTCAGTATTTTACTTTCTCGTATGCCTTTGTGTATTGTGGCACAATAACGGATGACTTTTCGGCCCGTAGCCTAGACGTTGCAAGCTTGAGTTGTAATCTGATGGCACGGGTTCAAGCTTACGTAGCGACAGGGCAGCCCTGCCGTTATCCTTATCCCACGTGCGACTGATGGTTGCGCGGCGGCTGGCGTCGGCACTCTGGGTATGGGCTTACTGTTGATGATTTTTGAACTGATAGTGGTTGAAATATTTTCTCACATTCGGCTATTGTGTAATGGGGATGATGATGGAGAGGGGGATCAGTTCTAAGGGTTAATGCAGGAGAGGCCCCTGGCAGTCTAGAGTAACGTTACATTTCGGGGTTGTAATGCATAGCCCGAAATTACTAACAGTCCATTCTAAGTTGTCCAGTTCTACTTTGCACGTTTGTGAGCTGTTACAGCTCCACGCCTTGTAGGTCGTATCCAGCGAACTTGGTAGGAAACGGTGACAGCTAGCAACTTTTTCTCTCACCGCAGAAGATAACAATAGGCGGCAACAGTTTGCCATAAGCCATCACTCTACCCGAACACGCACGTAATGCGCTCTGATGTTTACCTATTTCTCAGGCACTTTTCCTGAGTAGACCACCTCAAAGGGCACATCAATCCACGGAATCGAAGATACTGATATCGAGGAGCACGACTACGGTGGGCGGCAAATAATTATGACGGTACTCCAACAACTGACGTAAAATTAAGTTGTAATGGATACATTCGAGACTTTGACGGAATACGGCCTGCTCCTGACGAATCTGGTCTTCATGAGAATCAAAGAGGCACGTAACAGAGGTAAATAAGAGCAGACTGATCCCTCTAAGCTTGCCGCATTTTGAACATGAGCGCATTATGAAAATTGGGACTATAACGGAGCGGCTCCAACCTGTTGCATCAGGTTTCTTCTTCCACAGCTTCACTACATGTTGTGCAGATCATCTACAATAGCACTTCCCCCGAATCTGAAGAGGGCTGGAGGAAGTCTATCTACTCTTGCGGCCTTATTCAATTTCAACAGTTTTATCTCACGTTTAACTTCTGTGCGAAGGGGAGGGATTCAGCGGAACGGCCCAGAAAGAAGCGTTATTAATGGCCGATGGAGAATATGGTACCTGTATGATTAAACTGATTTTCATGGTGTTCGACCTAATTCTCTAATTGTTTTAGCAATATGTAAGTAGGCTGTTGATTCTCGCCACATATAGTCTCGCTAACACCAGATCTCGTCCTGCCCGTTTAGCGTATCAGACGGAATAACATCCGCCGGTTACCGAGGACATCGGCCATTCCTATCTCTAATGCACAATGGGACCACAGGATTTCACATTTTTTCTTCAGACCAACACGCAGTTTCGCTCTGTGGTCTTTGTAAGTTTCATTGTGTTCGTTTTCATTCGGAATGTGTCGGCGAGCATCCAGAAGTTCCAGCGACTGCATAAAGACCCAATATCCTTGTGAACAATCAGACATGCTACATGAAAACATACCTGCTTCCAATAATGTCTGGCGGATGTGCGACGGGTCGCCCTTCACTATGTTATAAGAACGCTTACTCAGCTCGGATACCAGCTTTTTATGAAATGCATTTAGAACATCTGAATTTGACAGTTGACAAGTATATTGCGCTCATAAGGTCACTGTATGCTTCACTGATGCGATGTCTGCGAGCGGCACAAACGAGTGCGTGGTCGGAGTCCACACTCATACTCCAAATCGAGCAACAGTTTTGGACACTACGTCATCAGCGGTAGCTGATCGCGATGTGCTCGATTTTTCGTCCATGGTTGGTTTGAGGCTGGTGGGCGTCATGTCACCGTTATCGTTACGGGAGCTTACATCGTGTTGGGGGCCTAGGTGCCGCTATCAGTGGACAGTGGGCGTTTAGATCACCACTCAGCACTACAGTATCCGTACTTTTTCTGTTACAAAGATGTTCAATCTTTTGGTAATCAAAATCATCTTTCGCTGAGTCAACGCCACAATTTATAGAGGCGTAGGTCGCAATGCCAAAAAGACACCGCTTGTTTGCGCGCAGCCTCGAAGCTAGCCCATATGACGGCGAAATCCGGCTGTTGATTGGGATCCAGTCAACCAAGGCAGCTTTAGCCCGGAGACTCAGAGTAATGCCGGCACCGAATTGACCAGTGTTTGAAGGTGCGTTCTCACCAGTCACATGCAATGATAACGCGTCGAAAGTGTCGCTTGTGGGGGGTCGCAGGGTAATCACGGAACTCACATCTTTGCAGACGTGTTTCTGGTAAGCAGCAGCTGTCGATCAATAAGGTTTTAGTGTTCGGGTATGTGCTCTCTGGTGGCTAATCTGCATTAAAGTGCATAAGTTGAGGTATGCCACTCTTAGCGAGGATCCAGACTTTTAAATAGAAACGGATGAACTGATCTCATCCTCTTGCTTGAACATGGACTTGTCGACTAGACCGGTGCGATGTTCTGCACTTACGTGAGAGTCGAAACTAGAAGACAAGCGGCCATTGAATCAAGTGGGGGGGCACAATTTGGGGTTCGAAAATAGGTTGCATGAAGGTGAGGTTGGGATGGGATGATAATGATGTATAGGTGCAAGAGGCGGAATAAGAAAACTGGAAGACTTGAGCAGTAGCAGCCTCGTTCCTATCCACCATGTTCGATTCAGCAGCTAGGGCTCGATTGATGATCCTCTGCAACAGCCAGTGCATCAAGGAATTGTGTTGAGAGAAATTGATTATTGTGTTACCCGGTCAGGGTACTGTCAAGTTGCCCAGGCCTAGACAGGAGAATAATTAGGGTTCTCAACCAAAACTTTTGGTTCAAAAACCTGTCTGCAACGCAGTGGGGCTTTGGTGCTGGGCTACAGAGAGTCCGTTTTTATGGAGTAAGCAGTCGCCTTTACTTCGAAGTCTAACCAGATAGGCCAGGAGATTGAGCTGGTCTGGCCTCTAACCACTGACCACTCTTGTATGAGTGGCTGTGAAATTGCAAGAAGAACAACGCAAAGCATTGCACCACATTAAGGTTCAGTCTCGTCAGCTGTGCAGTGCATCTTTATGGTCCCTTGGCATCTAGTGAAGCGATTATTGTCAAGACGTAAACGAACTGGCGAGGGACAGAGAATTTAGGAAGCCAGAGGACTCGAGGTTGTCGATACATTTTGGAGCGCTGAGATCGAAAGCAGGCACGAGTTCACCTACGAATGTCTTGATTTTATCCAGGTCAAACGAGGAATGCATCAGCGTAATCGCCTTTTCCTTCTAGTTCTCTGCATTTCTGTATGTTCGCGCATCGAATGCTCTAATACTTTTCTTTCTTCGCTGATCTGTCTCGTGGTTGACTTCTCGATATCATTCGCTGTTGCTCTACACAGCTGCTCTTCCGTTCATTGGTGAGGCGCCTCCTTCGGTCCAGCACAAAGCCTTCGCGCTATGTATCAATTCTTATCTCGTTGCAAACTCTTTCCTTTCATCAACCTTCGGTCTGGGATTAGTGCGTTCTGCATACTGTCTGCTTCATTGGTTTTAGCAATGGCCTGGCATTCGGGCGGAAGAACGCACGAGGAGTTAGTAAACAATTTGTTCAGTAAGTTGTTCGCCTTGCTTTGGATTTTACTTGTATTAGATAATGGCATCATCCGTACTCCTAGCATCAAAGAAGCCATGATGAGTGTGGACCGCGGACTCTTTTCCAAAAGCCAACCTTATGATGACAGCCCCAAGCCAATTGGTTATGCTGCAACCATAAGTGCACCACATATGGTAAGTTAAGTTTCGATATCGTTCTTTACTTATAAACTCTTAGTCTCCTGAACGGCTTTGTATGTCATTTTTGTGGAAAACGCAGTTTTACATTTTGTTGATCGAGTACATCTATTTTATCACATCTCGTCTTGACTCGAGCAGATTGATGGGGTACATTTCTGAAGATCCTCCGGTATATCTGAGTTAGTCGTGCGAAATAGTGACTAAATTAACATTTTACCGTACCTTCAGATGATCGATTCGGAATGTTGGACTGCTTCTGTTTGCCTGAACCGTGAGCACTTCACACACATACACGGCACTGCGGTTAGATCTACGCTGCTTTTATAACACGCAGTATCCAGTTATCCTTCTCTAGTAAACATCGCGCCTTACCATTTATAGACTACAACCTTAGTAAACGTTATTCTCGTTACTGCTGAAGCCTCTCTTCAGCTATCGATAACTAGTCGAAGATACCCGGAGAGATACAACAAGTCTGTTGGTATGAGCCAACCACTTCGATAAGATAGCACCCGCTCTTCATTATATGCTCTGCCGATGGACCTCTCTCTATATTGAACGTTCCATGCTTTATCCTTGAATAATGAACGAGGGATGATTGTGACAGCTCGGCTAGTTTACGATTGTCTTTGCTTTAAACACATAGTGACTACTATTTACATCTGCTTAGTTGTTTGAAAAAGTAGTCATGGAAAACGTAGTCACTGATTACAAAACTAGATGCTGTTGGTCGTTCTCGCCTTCCAGGGTAGAATCCACGTGACTCGCCTTGTGCTTCGCTTTAGATGTTACAGGACATGACTCGCAGCCGACACCAGTGGCGTGTCAGCTGTTGTTTCCTAGTCGGTCTGCCTGTTTAAAGTGTTTTTTACGGATTTATGTGTTGGGTAGTAGTTGATTATGACGCGGGGCACTGAAAGTCGCAAGAAAGCTATGTGGCGGATGCCGCCTTACCTTTGCACAATAACCAGCTGTTTGTACTGGCTTGTTGTTGACAGGGTGCAGGCGCCTTGACGCTGATTGTTTGCTTAGGGCATCAAGATTTTCCGGGAAGTTCCCCTTCTCTCCCTGTTATTGTACTTCGTTCCGCAGGTCACCGTGGTTGTACGGCAGCGAAGCGTCAGTTCAAATGGCTGATGGGCTGCTGTTGTTTGGTTGTTTAGTCAGTTATTAGGTGGAAGTTCATCACATCTATACTCAGCCAAACAGCCATCCGCAGTGCGCATTCCATCTGGCTCCAATGGGACTCTAACCTCAACCCGACTATTACCAGTCCTTGGTTAAGCCCATTGGGTTACAGGAAACGATAAGAGTGTGTGATGGCTGTCTGACTGTGTTTAGATGTTATGAACTTTACTTATATCCTTCAACTTTCCCTACTCCCCCCTTGTAATCAGTGTACAGATCAAGCCGCTTGGAATGCGACAAGTTAATTGATGGCTTCATTTTGATAAGTTAGTCGCTTGGTGAGGAGTTACTCTGTCTTCTACGTGGGCAATAACTTGCAAATTAATGGATAACGAGTGGCGTTATATCGCATCTGTTAACAGTTACCTCAGTGCTTACCGTCTCCTGTAGCCCAGTGGCCTTGACCATGGGCTGGTACGTCGGGTTGCGGGTTCTAGCCCCATCTGGGCAAATGGATTGCACACTGATACCAATTTCCGAAAGAACGCAACGGCCGTATTGCGCTTTTTCGGGCCTGTGATAGCTGTCTGAATGCGATAAACTTTTACTTACTCCATTCAGCTCCCTTTTACTGCTCCCTTGTAGTCAGTTATCGGTCACTGTTGTTGGGTCACTTTGTAACACCAGCTTTTGAACCGGACAGCGAATTTAATTCATGTTGAGGTGTACGGCACAGGCGGGTCATTTGAGGACTCAACTCCACCGACACTTATCATCAGAGCGACCTTATGCTGTCACAGTGACTCTGAATCCTACATAATGTAGTGGTTTGCGTGCATCTTTGATCATTCTGTCTCAAGCATCAATTATCAGTACTCCCAGATTGTATAAACTACCCTAGACACATAACGATTGAGCCCCTTCATCACCCATGCTGGGCATGGCTAAATCTGTATATCATACGTTGGCAAAATGGCTGGACGAACTACTGAAAACAACAAAAAGCGAGCCATCGAATCATAGTTTGCGTGACACTTTCTAATTCGTCGACAGAGCTAGACCCCAAAATATGGATAACAAGCAGCTATTTTCGCTCAATGTGACGTCGATGTTTACTAATATCTTCCTTAAAGAGACTATCGATTACCTTGCCGAATACATTAGGCGCACGGGTAAACAAATTGGCTTATCGGTGGATTAGCTGAAGATGCTATCACAACGTCCTATTTCACTCTGCCGGACAGTTATTCCGAAAAGAAGACGGGGTCACCATTGGGTCCCTTGTTCATCGAAATGTTCATGGCTAAACTAGAGAAAGATCCGCTGAGCGAAGTGATTGAGCTTGTGCCACTATATATATATATATATATATATATATATATATATATATATATATATATATATATGCGCCACTATATATATATATATATATATATATATATATATATTTCGACGACGTGATGTGCATAGCTGACGGCTCTGTGGACCATCTCTAACTATTACGAAAATTTAATCGGACCCACAGGAACATTCAGTTTGCATGCACTCCGCGTCTGGCTTTTCTGGATGTACAGATTTCATGTCCTCCAGCTGGCTTACTGCAGCGTCTAATCCTCTGGAAACCAAAATAACTGGGTCAATATACGCATTTTGATGGCGGTGTGCCAATTAGGCAAAAACTGGACAAAGTATTGTGGGAGGAGCGATACAAATATGCTCCCAGGACACATTTGGAGCAGAGCGCATCGTAATAAGAAAATTGTTCATTAATAACATCTATCCCAAGGTTTTCATTGACATGCATATGCGAACTGACTGTGACTGCCAAAGCACCTACGGTAGGAAAGACGCCCGGTTACTTATTGTTTCCATTCAAGGGAGACAACAATTCCGAACATCACAGCAGACGATTAAGAGTGGCCGTCATTAACACCTGCGGAGCCTCGTAATTACGCATTATCTTCACTTCTACGCCCATGCTACACCTCCGACTGAAGAATAACTTATCTGTGGATGTCACTACTTTCTGTGTGTACCAATTTACGTGTTCATGTGGCACATGTTACATAGGTCGCACCACGAGATGTTTGTTTGAACGCATCCGAAAGCATCGCCCATCGTGGCTAAGCCAAGGATTGAACAAAACCTGCACCACCGCAATAGTCTCGCACGCAGTCCCGTCGTTATCACTTAAGCCTTTCACCCCATCTATCATGTGATGGATATCCGTTCCAAGCCCATAAGATGCCGGATCCTTGCATTGGCGGAGGCGATCACAATTCGTCTCAGCGACCTCCGTTGTGTGTGTAAGGCTTTGGCTTTACTATGGCCATCTGTCGTCCGGGCAGATTCCATATGAAGGAGGAGCGCCACGTTTTCTTTGTTTATTTGTAGGTTGGACCAAAACTTCTTGTGAGTAATAACTAACTTTTTAACGGTAGATGAAGTCAGCACCGACCAAAGTCGCTGCCTGCGGTCCGTCTCGCCTTCCAGCTTAGAGTCCACGTGACGTGCCTTGTGCTTCGCTTGAGACTTTACAGGACATGGCTTACAGTCTGCACCAGTGGCGTGTCAGTTGTCCTCTGCTCGTCGGACTGCCTGTTTAGAGTGTGTTAGGTACTGGGTTAGCTTCTGGGCATTGGCTGATTATGACGTGGAGCAGTGAAAGCCGGAAAGGAGCTGTCTCGCTGATGCCGTCTTGTCTTCGCACGATATCCAGCCGTTTATAATGGTATGTTGTTGACACAAGATGTAGGCGCCTTGACCCTGATTATTTCTTGCAGGAGAAGATTTTCCAGTAAGCCCCCCTTCTCTCACTCTTATTGTACTTCGTTCCGCAGGTCACCGTAGTTTTACGGTAGCGAAGCATTAGTTCATACGGATGGTGTACAGCTGTTGCTGCTGCTGATGATAGCGATCGCATGTCCACTTGGCATCATTCGCAGCCATCCTATCTTAATGTAACAAATGCGGTTGTCAGCCTGAGCAGTTAGTCTCTTTACAGTCACAGGAATTTTCCGATGCTTACCGATGCTTTCTAGCTGGAAGCGAGTACGGTAAACCTCGCAACGCTTTCAGCGCATAATTGCGCGCCTGGTTCGATATGTAGGGAATGGAGCAGTCTAACTGTCATAGGAAGCTGGCAGGTGGCAATGCTAAATTGTCACGTAAGTACTCTTTGAAATGTTTGTTTTACCAAAATTTCCTGATGGCTTTGTTGGTCGAGGGTCGTGTAAACACGACCACTCAAATCCTTACAATGGTCCAACAGCGCGTAACTGTTGCGGACATCCGTTTTAACTCTGTCTTATATAACAGGTAACTGCGCTACCATCTAATGCTTTTTTTACTCATATCCACCGGATGTAGTGATTTTTCACTCTGTGTATCTGTCTGAGAATGCAGCTGTATGCTGGGGTTTTTCGTGAGTTTAGCTTTACAGCTTTCCACCTGCTGCTACTTTAAATCCGTTCATTCTCGATAGTACCCGACTGTTATTCTATCACCGGGTTGGCGGTGGATCCGTTTGTCTTGACTTTCGCCGCCGAGACTGTTTGGAAGATGCTCTGCAGCAGTACAACACAGAGTTGAAGATGCCGCTTCATCGAAAACGAGATGGGATGATGCACTTGCCAAATGAATTTGTCAAAAACAAGATCCTATTACCCATGTGCAAAAAAGACACAAACTTCACCTCTATGTCATTGAGATTAGTGTCACTAATCATTAATTTATCTATTCCGGACGCTCGCTCTTCGTCGTGTTACCTAGTTCAAACTTTAGATCCTCTTGTATTTGCCTAGTATAGTTACGAATTACAGGTCGCATCAAATCTGTCTCCTTGCGCGACTGCCTTTAGACTTACTGTCATGTAACCATATAACCATTAGCGACCTCCCTCCACGCAACCGCCTAGTAGCTTCTTGTCGTTTTAGTTTGACCTTTTTAAAGTGCACGCTTTGACAGACTGCGATTGCTTTGTGGTTGACTGCTGTAATTATTCCGGTGAAATTCATTCGCAAGTCCGCTGCAGCAAACTTTTTCCCGTTTTCACCACGGTGACTTGTGAGTGCCTTCTTTTTGTACCGTCCTTTTTGTCACCCTTACAGCACGCACATGCCTTGGAAGCTCTTAAGTAAAGACTGTACCCTGGAGCTCATGTGCTCGACGTTGGCTCTGGTTCAGGCTATCTTACCGCATGTATGGCCGCATTGTTGAGTTCGTTGTAGTAGGTTCGTGATTTCTCTCCTCCTCGTGTCTCCGCAATCTTGCGTGCTTCTCAAGTTCCACTTCCGGATAGTATTGCAAAATGCCAAGACAGCCTGGTATCTTTTTAACGGATTGTTTATTTGCATGAGCTTGGTGTTCCGTCGTTTTTTTTGCTTGAAGATCCGTGGGACTCATCATAAGTATACATTAGCTGAAGGTGAGAGACACCGCCGCAATACAAATAGATAAGCTAAATGAAAAAGCGTGATGCTAAACGTTACAGAGTACAAAAATCGCTTATTAACATTCTATGCTTCAAGACAGATCGTGATCGGAGGGAAGATAAACGAAATTAGGAGGGACGAAGATGCTCCCGACACAAACGCCACTGAGGTCGGCTTCTTGCCATGTCAACTAGTGTATCGAACCGGTCGTAGTCATCGTCCTTCGGCCCTCAGCCCTTCAGTCGGGAGACACCAACCGACGCCAAATTCGATGTCAGTGCCTTCATTCCTTTCGACTAAATCGTCGCTTGGCCTCCTTTTCTTCCGTCCACATCGCCTGCGCGCAAACAACGTATGTCGCGAGAGTCAGTGTGCTGGCATGCGCAACACCTGGCCCTCCCATCGAAGCTTGTTGCGTTAAATAACGGTACCGAGCGGTTCACTCGCTCTTCCTGCACCAAATGCACGACGCCGAACACGCTCATTATTCACGCGGGGCTTCCACCAGATGTGGGCTAAGCTGCAATGGCAGCGATGACCGAACGGGACTAGCCCCTTTATGTCCGTCGATTTGATGGGCCAGGTTTCGCAACTATATAGTTGGGTTTAACAAACGGCTGCGTTGTAAACTCTGCCCTTCGGGGCGAGAATACTATCGCGTCGGTGCCCCAGCGGGCGGAGATTGGCAAAACCCCTGGGGCTTTTGCTATACGGTTCGTGGTATCATCTTCCATCCCACAGGCGTTGATGTAGCTGCCTAGTAATAGAATTTTTCGACGACTTTAGCTGATCCCCGGAGTCACCTCAGGGATGGGTTTCGGCACGTCATGGAGAGGGGCTTTGCATTTCGACGATGCAACGCCCATCCAATGCTAATTTGTCCAATCCTACTTGGTACGCTTGTGAGCTGTCACAGTTTGGAGCAATTTCGTCGGCGTACTCGAGCCAAGGAATCGCTCATCTGGGACCAGCTCCGCGCCTAGTGGGCCTCGCTCATTGAACGCAGTTTCCAAGGCTTCGTGGATGGGTAAGTTATCAAGGAATGTTGATAGCAGGCATCCTTGTCTCTCACTGCTGGCGATATAGAAGGGCGACTACCACTTGCCGTGAGCCCTCACTCTGTTCGAACTATGCGTGTGAAACGCTTTGATAATGTTTACATATTTAACGGGCCCACTTTTCTTGAGTAGACAGTCCAAGAGGACACATGGATCAACCGAATCGAAAACACCTTTGATGTCGGGTAACACGTCTACGGTGGGCGGTGCTCCAACAGCTAACATAATGTGATGCTGTGCTCAATGCAACAGAGACTGACGAAACCCGGCTTGCTCCTCACGAATTTGGCCTTCGCGAGTTTATCAAGAACGAGTGAGACAGATAACCTACGAGCAACTGAGGTCATACTGATCCTTATATGATTGCCGCATTCCAAACGTGAACCCTTTTTGAAAATTGGGACTATAACGAAGGAGCTCCAACATGTTGCGACAGTTTCCTGTTCCCACGGATTCACTGGTAAGTTGTACAGATTATCTACAAGAACAAGTCCCCCGAGTCTGAAGAGGGCCGGAGGAGGTCTATCAGCTATTGCTTCCTGAATCATTTTCAGCAATCTGATCTCACGTTCGATATCTGTGTTGGGAGGCGGATTCAGGGAGACGGCCCAGGAAGAAGAGCGATGATTGAGAGATGGAGAAGCTGGTAACTGGCCTATTATATTGCTTTTCAAAGTATTCAACTCGTGGGACTTGGTTGCACTGATAGGTTCTGGCCATCACAGCCGAACACTTATACAGACCCTGTCAAACTATTTGCGTTCGATTGATTCTTTTTCACCAGGATGTCCTTCCTTGATTCTACTCTACACTTCATAGGTATGCTCAAACCGCTAGTTTTTTTGTCTGTTAATCGTTACCAGCCTTTTGTAGGTTCTACTTACACTTTCTGTCAAACGTTCCACAAAATCCTCTCAAGTATGGTGTTTTCCACATGTACATTATATTACATTTACATTTGAGGTCTCATTCCTGTGATTGCAATTATGGCTAAGGTACCATACCTCCAGTTAACTAGCCTTTGTGTGCCTCATCATTTCTCTGTTCTATCGGTGGGTGGTGCCCCGGAATCGCCATCGTTATCACCTAGACTCTGTATCGAATGTGGGCAATTCAAGAAATCGTCGGCGGCCCTTCATTTGCTCATATTGTGTTTTTGTCCACCTCCTTGAATGACCGCTAATGTTGTTGTTTCCATTATCCTTATTTTTGCTCTGGAATCCACGGCAATTGCATTCGCCGCTTTGCGCCACATGGATTAAGATTGATCAACTGGACTGGACCTTGTTTGATTGGGCTTTTACTAACATATTATTAATTTTGAGGATCCGCACTCTTGCTAACAATGCAGCCAGTGCATATGGTTACCTGACACTACTTATACATGATAAATACGAATAGAGTACGTCACTACTGTGATCATTTAAAGGGGGCCGAGAAGTTTGAATGGTTAAAAGGCTGACGGGAACATAGCCAATCAAACACCACCAACGTGATGAATATTGGTGCGAGTAATTGATCACAATCGCCTGAGTTTGAACCGCTCGCAAATAATTGGGGCAAATTGCATTTTCTACTAACTGCCTTTGGGCCGCGGAGATGGACGCGTACAGTGACGGAGACTGAACAGTATCCAATGGAATCAGTCGCACACAGCATATATGCTTCAGCGTTCTAACTTGTATACTACACTATGACTTGTGCATCATTCCTTGGTTAATGGATTTCTGACAATGGCCGACATTTTTCGCTGGGCTGCACGATAGTGAGTAATTGTTCCCTTATCTCTGTGGCGGCAAACACCGTACTCTTCCCCGACGCCGCCAAACCACTAGCGATATTGTCACCGAACCAACCAAGCATTTGTGTTGCTAATCGCCTCTTTAGAGCAAGTGGTCACTTGCTCCTTCATCTGGTACTACAGAGCGCCAACTGAGTCCATGGAGCCGACATTATTCAAGCTTATTCTCAACACACCGCTTCTCACTATTACCAAGGCTATGGTCATTAAGTTTCCACTGGCTTACATGGAACCGCGCACAGATTTACCAATATACCTGCACCATGTTACGTACTAGTCTATGAGCTGTCTCATATTCAACTCGACAGCACGCTGTCATGCGCACTTGACGCATATTACAGTGGTTTTTGAAACTACTACTTGGGTGCATCCAGGTGACAATATCACAGGCGTACCGAGGGAACTGTTTCCCCTTTTCAGCTCCTGGGTGGTACGCAGCAAATGCAAGCGATCGACACTCCAACACTTCTGATGATTGGGTTGACTTCAGTCAGTGGAAGTAGCCGATTGCTCTTCCTTATAACGAAGGATAACTGAAAGCCATGCATGCGACCCATGGTGGGACCATATACGCTGCTGGACGTTGTGGGTTCGTCCTTGTCCGAGTTGTGTGCGTCGTTACGTCATCATCGAGCTGGGACTACTCAGTTCTATCGGGTAGTTAGTGTAGCATACCGTATACCATCTTCGCACTGGTTTCCGTCCGCATTTTCGATCCGGCATACTCTTTGACTAACGCCTGTCTCATGCAAATTGATTCGGTCATCCGCGTCCGGTAGTGAATCAATGTTCCATAGCAACCAGGGCCGTGTGCCGCATTGAAGCTCGAATGGGGGTATCGTTCCATTGGAGCGCCCACTTTCCTATTTTCAGCACCTAGTTGCATTGACATGTAATTGCGCTTGGCTACGGATCAGGCATATATGTGGATCTGAATTCGGAGTTCTAATTCACCAAGTATGTGAGACGACGTAACAAAAGGGATGGGTCGTTATAGAGGTTAAGCAGCCAGCCCCTACTAGCTTTCTAACATAATGAAAACCGTTGTGTATGTGCATTTCCCCTACCATTCATTCACTTACTGTAGTATTAAACTACCGGGCTCCATCACTGGAATATTTTGATTTCTCCTCTTCATTGTGTAATGGATGATATGGTGTACCCCGACTGTGCAGCTGTTTAGACTACAGTTGATTCTTGGAATCATTATCGTCATCATCACTACTCGTTAGACTAGGGTTAGAAACACGCCTCTGCTAATGTGCCGCAATAAAAAAAGATAACATACTAAAAACAACACTACAAAAAACTCAAAAATTCAAGTAATGTAGAGTTAAATATAATATTATTAATTTGCTATGAGATCGTGATTGGAGGGGAATCTAAAAGGCAGGGGGGTGGACAAAGAAACTCTCTCTTCCATCCAGACGCCGGGCGCGCAAACCACATCGCGGGAGTCTGTGCGCTAGCATACACAACACGTGGGGTTCTTTTACTAGCACCTTGCAACGGTGTTTTAACTGGGGCAGGAAATTGGATTCCATTACCCATCCTAGACGCTGTTTGCCAATCGCCTCACACCATTGGGCTCTAGCTCCTAGATTGATTAAAAGTGTTGTTCTACTTTCACTTGTCTCTCACTATGGAGTGTTTACCCGTCATCCAGTCAGTAGCAAACGACTTTGATGGCAAACTCAAGCCACAATAAACGCTTGACTCACAAAACGCCTCCATGTATATTGTTACTCCACTTCCAGTAAGAATGACATTTTTGGGCCCATGAGTTTCCTCCTTTGATTTAGTCAACCGAATGATGAGGCATTCACCGTAACGTACCGAACTTCATCCGGCTGCCAGCAGCATCCATTGACTGCATCTGCTGGATTCGCATGCCGCTAGCTGTCGTGTTCGTTTTTAGTGTCCATCTGTTGCCACCGGCCAGATGTACCGCCCCCGCCCCCGCCCACACACCCGCGCCTCGAATTCATCTTGCAACCTGGGGGATAGTTGACCATCAGGAACTCGCCACTACAACTGGTTTCGAACCACGGAGGACCTTTCTCCTTAACAATAGTGGGCAAACTCCTACTCCGAATTCTGTCTACACCGGTAGACTGCGGGGGTTGCTTGTTCTTCATAACTCACAGCCCCATCTACGCGATTCATGTTCATTCCGAGTCCTAATGAGTTAACCCGGGTGTCACAATTTCTTTGCTCTTGTCCCGCAACTTGTACATGCGTGCACCTCATGAACAAATCGGAATTCTCCTGATGTTGCACCGGGATCATGGCAATGGTCGTGGGCCACAGCTGCAGCGTACACCACGAGAGATTGCACTTTGGAGTCTATGCCTCGTGTAGTATCATTACTTTTAGCCGTTTATGTAAACTTGGGGGAGACACGCATACAAGGCATACATAGGGCTATGGACTGGCATTCGCACATTCAATGACGGAATCACCTAGTCAATTAATTTGTTGATTAATCAACAAACTAATCAATTACTTAGTCCATCGAAACGACTGTGAAACCTTATACGGGTTTTGGACACATCTTCATATGACTTTGTGTTGGTTTTACTGGGTTTGCCAGTTCCTGGCTGTTTATTATATTTTTTATTCAGAATCTTTCTCAGAACTATTACAGCACACAATATCGGAGAATCCGTCTGTGACCTACTAACATCCCTCGGTAGTTTTGCATCCGAATCTCATGGTAGCTCTCTACTCAGTTGCCATCTGTTTGTGTTCCTAAGGTGCCTTGGCACTGAACACGCTTTTCACACTTTCTTTTTTCACCACTACTTCTATCCTCCTTATTAATGATAATGTGGAATGGGAATGATAGACTTAGCGAACACCTGGTCTTTTGCTGGCCTCCGCAATCCTTCTCAGCGAATTCATTGCGCCACACTCGCATTTTGAGTACCGGCATGTTGCACTCTCTGATTGTCACTTAGGTCGGACCAGACGGAGTCGCAGTTGGGGTGGAGCACATCCCCGAGCTGACCAAAATGGCAACGGAGAACGTAGCGAATTGGTTGCAACAAAGTCCCGTGGCAAAACAGAAAGGTATCAAGCTGGGAAAAACAAATTAAGCTTATCACTCACGACGGTCGTTTGGGGTGGCCGGAAGATGCGCCATACGATGCAATTCACGTGGGTGCCGCTGCATCATCCATTCCACAAGCAGTGAGTTGACAACTTCACTTGCTCTCTTCGCTCCATCCATTTTTTCCCTTTCCCTTCATATGCTAAATACTGCCTCTTTCTTCACTTAGCTTTATGATCAACTAAAACCTGGTGGACGTTTGATCTGTCCCCACGGGCCCGAGGGTGGTAATCAAGTCCTTGCTCAAATCGATCGCCTTCCCGACGGGACGTTCAAGGAAACAAACCTGATGGGTGTCATATACGTTCCCCTTACCGATAGGGAGCGTCAGCTGCGCCATCGGTAAGTTGATGTCCCATCTCGGGTGCCACATATCCCCTCTTGCACTTGGATCCTCTGATTTGTAATACGCTCCATACCAAACTATCAGGATAACTTGCACCCACGGTCCTTTTCCAGCACTATAAATAGATCGGTTTCTGCTTTTCAACCCCATGCGCAACTCGCATGCTGCCGTTTTCCCAAAAATGGACGCACTTCTTATTTGTGTGCAATTGGATAGTCATCACTCGTACCTACTGTTCGAAGCACTTCCTCGACTTGCGTATGCGCGAAATGTCGAAGAGTCGGCACACCGTTACATCAACGCGTCTCGGTTTGACAGCACTGTATCTCGCTCAGCCTGTTTACACAGCGATGATCCCGGTGCTGAGGACAGTACACTCCATTCCTTAGTTTCGACTCACCATGACAACAAACATCCAAGTCATAAAACAGGTTATGCGCACCAAATTGCGACGGAGCTGTATGTTGCCAGATGCGTCTCCAGGTTCCGAATTGGGAACTGTGTTGAAGTGACTGCATACATCTTGTCTACTCACATACATAATCAATCATCAGTCGTGGATTGTCAGCTACAGCGTTCTGGGTTGATCACCGAATTTCCTCTTAAATGCCACAGGGGCTCGTGCGGCGTTGTATCAAAGCCAATGCCACTTACCACCGATAAGAGTTGAGTGCATAGCACGTTTCGGGTGAGCAACCTTAATGGCTACCGGTTACTGCATGAATTGTCTTCCGACCACTAGTAATGTGTGTCATCTACTGCTTATCTCTGTTTCCGAGTGTTGCGTTGTGAAATACTCGACTGGTTCGGCTTCCTAGCCAGATCAAAGGATTCGGTCTTTGCGGACTGTGTGACTTGTGCGTAAATTGTCTGATCGAGTTCAGCTTGATACACCCCATGAAACTTAATCACTGAGTATTTTCTACTTAGCCGTACCAAGACGAGGACTTACCCCACACGACTACTCGCTACCCCGAAAGACAACGACCTTCAACGAATGCGCCTTTACAATCTTTATCCAAAAGGACCGCACAGTATGGACAGTTAACGTCGTTGGGCAGTAGTTGTCAGAGTTAATTGATTGCTGCCCGATAACGGTACCACTGAAGGAATCACCTAGTCGATGGCCTGGTAACAGTGTCTGCAAGAGGAAAACAATTTATTGCCGTCTGTTAACGCTGTTACCAAGAAAACGTGTAAGTTACCACACGCCAACAGCATGGCAGAATTCGAGGTTGCAGAAGAGCACTCAGCCCGAAGTCTGCCATGCTGTTGGAGTGTGATACACGTTTTCTTGGTAACAGCGTTAACAGACGGCAATAAATTATCTTCCACTTGCAGACACTGTTCCCAGACCATCGACTAGGTGATTCTTTCAGTGGTACCATTATCGGGAAGCAATCAATTAACTCTGACAATTACTGCCCAACGATGTTAACTTTCCATACTGTGCGGTCCTTTTGGATAAAGATTGTAAAGGCGCATTCGTTGAAGGTCGTTGTCTTTCGGGGTACCGAATAGTCGTGTGAGGTAAGTCCTCGTCTTGGTACGGCTAAGTAGAAAATACTCAGTGATTAAGTTCCATGGGGTGTATCAAGCTGATTTCGATCAGCCACTTTACGCACAAGTCCCACAGTCCGCAAAGACCGAATCCTTTGATCTGGCTAGGAAGCCGAATCAGTCGAGGATTTCACAACGCAACACTCGGAAACAGAGATCAGCAGTAGATGACACGCATTACTAGTGGTCGGAAGACAATTCATGCAGTAATCAGTAGCGATTAAGGTTGCTCAAGCGAACCATGCTATGCACTCACTTCTTGTCGGTGGCAAGTGGCATTGGCTTTGATACAACGCCGCACGAGCCCCTGTGGCATTTAAGAGGAAATTCGGTGATCAACCCAGAACGCTGTAGCTGACAATCCACGACTGATGATTGATTATGTATGTGAGTAGACAAGATGTATGCAGTCACTTCAACACAGTTCCCAATTCGGAACCTGGAGACGCATCTGGCAACATACAGCTCCGTCGCAATTTGGTGCGCATAACCTGTTTTATGACTTGGATGTTTGTTGTCATGGTGAGTCGAAACTAAGGAATGGAGTGTACTGTCCTCAGCACTGGGATCATCGCTGTGTAAATAGGCTGAGCGAGATACAGTGCTGTCAAACCGAGACGCGTTGATGTAACGGTGTGCCGACTCTTCGACATTTCGCGCATACGCAAGCCGAAGAAGTGCTTCGCACAGTAGGTACGAGTGACGACTATCCAATTGCACACAAATAAGAAGTGCGTCCATTTTTTGGGAAAACGGCAGCATGCGAGTTGCGCATGGGGTTGAAAAGCAGAAACCGATCTATTTATAGTGCTGGAAAAGGACCGTGGGTGCAAGTTATCCTGATAGTTTGGTACGGAGCGTATTACAAATCAGAGGATCCAAGTGCAAGAGGGGATATGTGGCACCCGAGATGGGACATCAACTTACCGATGGCGCAGCTGACGCTCCCTATCGGTAAGGGGAACGTATATGACACCCATCAGGTTTGTTTCCTTGAACGTCCCGTCGGGAAGGCGATCGATTTGAGCAAGGACTTGATTACCACCCTCGGGCCCGTGGGGACAGATCAAACGTCCACCAGGTTTTAGTTGATCATAAAGCTAAGTGAAGAAAGAGGCAGTATTTAGCATATGAAGGGAAAGGGAAAAAATGGATGGAGCGAAGAGAGCAAGTGAAGTTGCCAACTCACTGCTTGTGGAATGGATGATGCAGCGGCACCCACGTGAATTGCATCGTATGGCGCATCTTCCGGCCACCCCAAACGACCGTCGTGAGTGATAAGCTTAATTTGTTTTCCCAGCTTGATACCTTTCTGTTTTGCCACGGGACTTTGTTGCAACCAATTCGCTACGTTCTCCGTTGCCATTTTGGTCAGCTCGGGGATGTGCTCCACCCCAACTGCGACTCCGTCTGGTCCGACCTAAGTGACAATCAGAGAGTGCAACATGCCGGTACTCAAAATGCGAGTGTGGCGCAATGAATTCGATGAGAAGGATTGCGGAGGCCAGCAAAAGACCAGGTGTTCGCTAAGTCTATCATTCCCATTCCACATTATCATTAATAAGGAGGATAGAAGTAGTGGTGAAAAAAGAAAGTGTGAAAAGCGTGTTCAGTGCCAAGGCACCTTAGGAACACAAACAGATGGCAACTGAGTAGAGAGCTACCATGAGATTCGGATGCAAAACTACCGAGGGATGTTAGTAGGTCACAGACGGATTCTCCGATATTGTGTGCTGTAATAGTTCTGAGAAAGATTCTGAATAAAAAATATAATAAACAGCCAGGAACTGGCAAACCCAGTAAAACCAACACAAAGTCATGAGATGAAGATGTGTCCAAAACCCGTATAAGGTTTCACAGTCGTTTCGATGGACTAAGTAATTGATTAGTTTGTTGATTAATCAACAAATTAATTGACTAGGTGATTCCGTCATTGAATGTGCGAATGCCAGTCCATAGCCCTATGTATGCCTTGTATGCGTGTCTCCCCCAAGTTTACATAAACGGCTAAAAGTAATGATACTACACGAGGCATAGACTCCAAAGTGCAATCTCTCGTGGTGTACGCTGCAGCTGTGGCCCGCGACCATTGCCATGATCCCGGTGCAACATCAGGAGAATTCCGATTTGTTCATGAGGTGCACGCATGTACAAGTTGCGGGACAAAAGCAAAGAAATTGTGACACCCGGGTTAACTCATTAGGACTCGGAATGAACATGAATCGCGTAGATGGAGCTGTGAGTTATGAAGAACAAGCAACCCCCGCAGTCTACCGGTGTAGACAGAATTCGGAGTAGGAGTTTGCCCACTATTGTTAAGGAGAAAGTCCTCCGTGGTTCGAAACCAGTTGTAGTGGCGAGTTCCTGATGGTCAACTATCCCCCATGTTGCAAGATGAATTCGAGGCGCGGGTGTGTGGGCGGGGGCGGTACATCTGGCCGGTGGCAACAGATGGACACTAAAAACGAACACGACAGCTAGCGGCATGCGAATCCAGCAGATGCAGTCAATGGATGCTGCTGGCAGCCAGATGAAGTTCGGTACGTTACGGTGAATGCCTCATCATTCGGTTGACTAAATCAAAGGAGGAAACTCATGGGCCCAAAAATGTCATTCTTACTGGAAGTGGAGTAACAATATACATGGAGGCGTTTTGTGAGTCAAGCGTTTATTGTGGCTTGAGTTTGCCATCAAAGTCGTTTGCCACTGACTGGATGACGGTTAACACTCCATAGTGAGAGACAAGTGAAAGTAGAACAACACTTTTAATCAATCTAGGAGCTAGAGCCCAATGGTGTGAGGCGATTGGCAAACAGCGTCTAGGATGGGTAATGGAATCAATTTCCTGCCCCAGTTAAAACACCGTTGCAAGGTGCTAGTAAAAGAACCCCACGTGTTGTGTATGCTAGCGCACAGACTCCCGCGATGTGGTTTGCGCGCCCGGATGGAAGAGAGAGTTTCTTTGTCCACCCCCCTGCCTTTTAGATTCCCCTCCAATCACGATCTCATAGCAAATTAATAATATTATATTTAACTCTACATTACTTGAATTTTTGAGTTTTCTGTAGTGTTGTTTTTAGTATGTTATCTTTTTGTATTGCGGCACATTAGCAGAGGCGTGTTTCTAACCCTCAGCTAACGTGTAGTGATGATGACGATAATGATTCCAAGAATCAACTGTAGTCTAAACAGCTGCACAGTCGGGGTACACCATATCATCCATTACACAATGAAGAGGAGAAATCAAAATATTCCAGTGATGGAGCCCGTTAGTTTAATACTACAGTAAGTGAATGAATGGTAGGGGAAATGCACATACACAACGGTTTTCATTATGTTAAAAAGCTAGTAGGGGCTGGCTGCTTAACCTCTATACCGACCCATCCCTTTTGTTACGTCGTCTCACATACTTGGTGAATTAGAACTCCGAATTCAGATCCACATATATGCCTGATCCGTAGCCAAGCGCAATTACATGTCAATGCAACTAGGTGCTGAAAATAGGAAAGTGGGCGCTCCAATGGAACGATACCCCCATTCGAGCTTCAATGCGGCACACGGCCCTGGTTGCTATGGAACATTGATTCACTACCGGACGCGGATGACCGAATCAATTTGCATGAGACAGGCGTTAGTCAAAGAGTATGCCGGATCGAAAATGCGGACGGAAACCAGTGCGAAGATGGTATACGGTATGCTACACTAACTACCCGATAGAACTGAGTAGTCCCAGCTCGATGATGACGTAACGACGCACACAACTCGGACAAGGACGAACCCACAACGTCCAGCAGCGTATATGGTCCCACCATGGGTCGCATGCATGGCTTTCAGTTATCCTTCGTTATAAGGAAGAGCAATCGGCTACTTCCACTGACTGAAGTCAACCCAATCATCAGAAGTGTTGGAGTGTCGATCGCTTGCATTTGCTGCGTACCACCCAGGAGCTGAAAAGGGGAAACAGTTCCCTCGGTACGCCTGTGATATTGTCACCTGGATGCACCCAAGTAGTAGTTTCAAAAACCACTGTAATATGCGTCAAGTGCGCATGACAGCGTGCTGTCGAGTTGAATATGAGACAGCTCATAGACTAGTACGTAACATGGTGCAGGTATATTGGTAAATCTGTGCGCGGTTCCATGTAAGCCAGTGGAAACTTAATGACCATAGCCTTGGTAATAGTGAGAAGCGGTGTGTTGAGAATAAGCTTGAATAATGTCGGCTCCATGGACTCAGTTGGCGCTCTGTAGTACCAGATGAAGGAGCAAGTGACCACTTGCTCTAAAGAGGCGATTAGCAACACAAATGCTTGGTTGGTTCGGTGACAATATCGCTAGTGGTTTGGCGGCGTCGGGGAAGAGTACGGTGTTTGCCGCCACAGAGATAAGGGAACAATTACTCACTATCGTGCAGCCCAGCGAAAAATGTCGGCCATTGTCAGAAATCCATTAACCAAGGAATGATGCACAAGTCATAGTGTAGTATACAAGTTAGAACGCTGAAGCATATATGCTGTGTGCGACTGATTCCATTGGATACTGTTCAGTCTCCGTCACTGTACGCGTCCATCTCCGCGGCCCAAAGGCAGTTAGTAGAAAATGCAATTTGCCCCAATTATTTGCGAGCGGTTCAAACTCAGGCGATTGTGATCAATTACTCGCACCAATATTCATCACGTTGGTGGTGTTTGATTGGCTATGTTCCCGTCAGCCTTTTAACCATTCAAACTTCTCGGCCCCCTTTAAATGATCACAGTAGTGACGTACTCTATTCGTATTTATCATGTATAAGTAGTGTCAGGTAATCATATGCACTGGCTGCATTGTTAGCAAGAGTGCGGATCCTCAAAATTAATAATATGTTAGTAAAAGCCCAATCAAACAAGGTCCAGTCCAGTTGATCAATCTTAATCCATGTGGCGCAAAGCGGCGAATGCAATTGCCGTGGATTCCAGAGCAAAAATAAGGATAATGGAAACAACAACATTAGCGGTCATTCAAGGAGGTGGACAAAAACACAATATGAGCAAATGAAGGGCCGCCGACGATTTCTTGAATTGCCCACATTCGATACAGAGTCTAGGTGATAACGATGGCGATTCCGGGGCACCACCCACCGATAGAACAGAGAAATGATGAGGCACACAAAGGCTAGTTAACTGGAGGTATGGTACCTTAGCCATAATTGCAATCACAGGAATGAGACCTCAAATGTAAATGTAATATAATGTACATGTGGAAAACACCATACTTGAGAGGATTTTGTGGAACGTTTGACAGAAAGTGTAAGTAGAACCTACAAAAGGCTGGTAACGATTAACAGACAAAAAAACTAGCGGTTTGAGCATACCTATGAAGTGTAGAGTAGAATCAAGGAAGGACATCCTGGTGAAAAAGAATCAATCGAACGCAAATAGTTTGACAGGGTCTGTATAAGTGTTCGGCTGTGATGGCCAGAACCTATCAGTGCAACCAAGTCCCACGAGTTGAATACTTTGAAAAGCAATATAATAGGCCAGTTACCAGCTTCTCCATCTCTCAATCATCGCTCTTCTTCCTGGGCCGTCTCCCTGAATCCGCCTCCCAACACAGATATCGAACGTGAGATCAGATTGCTGAAAATGATTCAGGAAGCAATAGCTGATAGACCTCCTCCGGCCCTCTTCAGACTCGGGGGACTTGTTCTTGTAGATAATCTGTACAACTTACCAGTGAATCCGTGGGAACAGGAAACTGTCGCAACATGTTGGAGCTCCTTCGTTATAGTCCCAATTTTCAAAAAGGGTTCACGTTTGGAATGCGGCAATCATATAAGGATCAGTATGACCTCAGTTGCTCGTAGGTTATCTGTCTCACTCGTTCTTGATAAACTCGCGAAGGCCAAATTCGTGAGGAGCAAGCCGGGTTTCGTCAGTCTCTGTTGCATTGAGCACAGCATCACATTATGTTAGCTGTTGGAGCACCGCCCACCGTAGACGTGTTACCCGACATCAAAGGTGTTTTCGATTCGGTTGATCCATGTGTCCTCTTGGACTGTCTACTCAAGAAAAGTGGGCCCGTTAAATATGTAAACATTATCAAAGCGTTTCACACGCATAGTTCGAACAGAGTGAGGGCTCACGGCAAGTGGTAGTCGCCCTTCTATATCGCCAGCAGTGAGAGACAAGGATGCCTGCTATCAACATTCCTTAATAACTTACCCATCCACGAGGCCTTGGAAACTGCGTTCAATGAGCGAGGCCCACTAGGCGCGGAGCTGGTCCCAGATGAGCGATTCCTTGGCTCGAGTACGCCGACGAAATTGCTCCAAACTGTGACAGCTCACAAGCGTACGAAGTAGGATTGGACAAATTAGCATTGGATGGGCGTTGCATCGTCGAAATGCAAAGCCCCTCTCCATGACGTGCCGAAACCCATCCCTGAGGTGACTCCGGGGATCAGCTAAAGTCGTCGAAAAATTCTATTACTAGGCAGCTACATCAACGCCTGTGGGATGGATGATGATACCACGAACCGTATAGCAAAAGCCCCAGGGGTTTTGCCAATCTCCGCCCGCTGGGGCACCGACGCGATAGTATTCTCGCCCCGAAGGGCAGAGTTTACAACGCAGCCGTTTGTTAAACCCAACTATATAGTTGCGAAACCTGGCCCATCAAATCGACGGACATAAAGGGGCTAGTCCCGTTCGGTCATCGCTGCCATTGCAGCTTAGCCCACATCTGGTGGAAGCCCCGCGTGAATAATGAGCGTGTTCGGCGTCGTGCATTTGGTGCAGGAAGAGCGAGTGAACCGCTCGGTACCGTTATTTAACGCAACAAGCTTCGATGGGAGGGCCAGGTGTTGCGCATGCCAGCACACTGACTCTCGCGACATACGTTGTTTGCGCGCAGGCGATGTGGACGGAAGAAAAGGAGGCCAAGCGACGATTTAGTCGAAAGGAATGAAGGCACTGACATCGAATTTGGCGTCGGTTGGTGTCTCCCGACTGAAGGGCTGAGGGCCGAAGGACGATGAATACGACTGGTTCGATACACTAGTTGACATGGCAAGAAGCCGACCTCAGTGGCGTTTGTGTCGGGAGCATCTTCGTCCCTCCTAATTTCGTTTATCTTCCCTCCGATCACGATCTGTCTTGAAGCATAGAATGTTAATAAGCGATTTTTGTACTCTGTAACGTTTAGCATCACGCTTTTTCATTTAGCTTATCTATTTGTATTGCGGCGGTGTCTCTCACCTTCAGCTAATGTATACTTATGATGAGTCCCACGGATCTTCAAGCAAAAAAACGACGGAACACCAAGCTCATGCAAATAAACAATCCGTTAAAAAGATACCAGGCTGTCTTGGCATTTTGCAATACTATCCGGAAGTGGAACTTGAGAAGCACGCAAGATTGCGGAGACACGAGGAGGAGAGAAATCACGAACATACTACAACGAACTCACCAATGCGGCCATACATGCGGTAAGATAGCCTGAACCAGAGCCAACGTCGAGCACATGAGCTCCAGGGTACAGTCTTTCCTTAAGAGCTTCCAAGGCATGTGCGTGCTATAAGGGTGACAAAAAGGACGGCACAAAAAGAAGGCACTCACAAGTCACCGTGGTGAAAACGGGAAAAAGTTTGCTGCAGCGGACTTGCGAATGAATTTCACCGGAATAATTACAGCAGTCAACCACAAAGCAATCGCAGTCATTCAAAGCGTGCACTTTAAAAAGGTCAAACTAAAACGACAAGAAGCTACTAGGCGGTTGCGTGGAGGGAGGTCGCTAATGGTTATATGGTTACATGACAGTAAGTCTAAAGGCAGTTGCGCAAGGAGACAGATTTGATGCGTCCTGTAATTCCTAACTATACTAGGCAAATACAAGAGGATCTAAAGTTTGAACTAGGTAACACGACGAAGAGCGAGCGTCCGGAATAGATAAATTAATGATTAGTGACACTAATCTCAATGACATAGAGGTGAAGTTTGTGTCTTTTTTGCACATGGTTAATGGGATCTTGTTTTTGACAAATTCATTTGGCAAGTGCATCATCCCATCTCGTTTTCGATGAAGCGGCATCTTCAACTCTGTGTTGTACTGCTGCAGAGCATCTTCCAAACAGTCTCGGCGGCGAAAGTCAAGACAAACGGATCTACCGCCACCCCGGTGATAGAATAACAGTCGGGTACTATCGAGAATGAACAGATTTAAAGTAGCAGCAGGTGGAAAGCTGTAAAGCTAAACTCACGAAAAACCCCAGCATACAGCTGCATTCTCAGGCAGATACACAGAGGAAAAATCACTACATCCGGTGGATATGAGTAAAAAAAGCATTAGATGGTAGCGCAGTTACCTGTTATATAAGACAGAGTTAAAACGGATGTCGCAAACAGTTACGCGCTGTTGGACCATTGTAAGGATTTGAGTGGTCGTGTTTACACGACCCTCGACCAACAAAGCCATCAGGAAATTTTGGTAAAACAAACATTTCAAAGAGTACTTACGTGACAATTTAGCATTGCCACCTGCCAGCTTCCTATGACAGTTAGACTGCTCCATTCCCTACATATCGAACCAGGCGCGCAATTATGCGCTGAAAGCGTTGCGAGGTTTACCGTACTCGCTTCCAGCTAGAAAGCATCGGTAAGCATCGGAAAATTCCTGTGACTGTAAAGAGACTAACTGCTCAGGCTGACAACCGCATTTGTTACATTAAGATAGGATGGCTGCGAATGATGCCAAGTGGACATGCGATCGCTATCATCAGCAGCAGCAACAGCTGTACACCATCCGTATGAACTAATGCTTCGCTACCGTAAAACTACGGTGACCTGCGGAACGAAGTACAATAAGAGTGAGAGAAGGGGGGCTTACTGGAAAATCTTCTCCTGCAAGAAATAATCAGGGTCAAGGCGCCTACATCTTGTGTTAACAACATACCATTATAAACGGCTGGATATCGTGCGAAGACAAGACGGCATCAGCGAGACAGCTCCTTTCCGGCTTTCACTGCTCCACGTCATAATCAGCCAATGCCCAGAAGATAACCCAGTACCTAACACACTCGAAACAGGCAGTCCGACGAGCAGAGGACAGCTGACACGCCACTGGTGCAGACTGTAAGCCATGTCCTGTAAAGTCTCAAGCGAAGCACAAGGCACGTCACGTGGACTCTAAGCTGGAAGGCGAGACGGACCGCAGGCAGCGACTTTGGTCGGTGCTGACTTCATCTACCGTTAAAAAGTTAGTTATTACTCACAAGAAGTTTTGGTCCAACCTACAAATAAACAAAGAAAACGTGGCGCTCCTCCTTCATATGGAATCTGCCCGGACGACAGATGGCCATAGTAAAGCCAAAGCCTTACACACACAACGGAGGTCGCTGAGACGAATTGTGATCGCCTCCGCCAATGCAAGGATCCGGCATCTTATGGGCTTGGAACGGATATCCATCACATGATAGATGGGGTGAAAGGCTTAAGTGATAACGACGGGACTGCGTGCGAGACTATTGCGGTGGTGCAGGTTTTGTTCACCCCTCGGCTTAGCCATGCTGGACGATGCTCGCGGACGCGTGCAAACAAACGTCTCGTGGTGCGACCTATGTAACATGTCCCACAGGAACGGGTAAATTGATACACACAAAAAGTGGTGAAATCCACAGATAAGTTATTCTTCAGTCGGAGGTGTAGCATGGGCGTAGAAGTGAAGATAATGCGTAATTACGAGGCTCCGCAGGTGTTAATGACGGCCACTCTTAATCGTCTGCTGTGATGTTCGGAATTGTTGTCTCCCTTGAATGGAAACAATAAGTAACCGGGCGTCTTTCCTACCGTAGGTGCTTTGGCAGTCACAGTCAGTTCGCATATGCATGTCAATGAAAACCTTGGGATAGATGTTATTAATGAACAATTTTCTTATTACGATGCGCTCTGCTCCAAATGTGTCCTGGGAGCATATTTGTATCGCTCCTCCCACAATACTTTGTCCAGTTTTTGCCTAATTGGCACACCGCCATCAAAATGCGTATATTGACCCAGTTATTTTGGTTTCCAGAGGATTAGACGCTGCAGTAAGCCAGCTGGAGGACATGAAATGTGTACATCCAGAAAAGCTAGACGCGGAGTGCATGCAAACTGAATGTTCCTGTGGGTCCGATTAAATTTTCGTAATAGTTAGAGATGGTCCACAGAGCCGTCAGCTATGCACATCACGTCGTCGAAATATATATATATATATATATATATATATATATATATAGTGGCGCATATATATATATATATATATATATATATATATATATATATATATATATATATATAGTGGCACAAGCTCAATCACTTCGCTCAGCGGATCTTTCTCTAGTTTAGCCATGAACATTTCGATGAACAAGGGACCCAATGGTGACCCCGTCTTCTTTTCGGAATAACTGTCCGGCAGAGTGAAATAGGACGTTGTGGTAGCATCTTCAGCTAATCCACCGATAAGCCCATTTGTTTACCCGTGCGCTCGATGTATTCGGCAAGGTAATCGATAGTCTCTTTAAGGAAGATATTAGTAAACATCGACGTCACATTGAGCGAAAATAGCTGCTTGTTATCCATATTTTGGGGTCTAGCTCTGTCGACGAACTAGAAAGTGTCACGCAAACTATGATTCGATGGCTCGCTTTTTGTTGTTTTCAGTAGTTCGTCCAGCCATTTTGCCAACGTATGATATACAGATTTAGCCATGCCCAGCATGGGTGATGAAGGGGCTCAATCGTTATGTGTCTAGGGTAGTTTATACAATCTGGGAGTACTGATAATTGATGCTTGAGACAGAATGATCAAAGATGCACGCAAACCACTACATTATGTAGGATTCAGAGTCACTGTGACAGCATAAGGTCGCTCTGATGATAAGTGTCGGTGGAGTTGAGTCCTCAAATGACCCGCCTGTGCCGTACACCTCAACATGAATTAAATTCGCTGTCCGGTTCAAAAGCTGGTGTTACAAAGTGACCCAACAACAGTGACCGATAACTGACTACAAGGGAGCAGTAAAAGGGAGCTGAATGGAGTAAGTAAAAGTTTATCGCATTCAGACAGCTATCACAGGCCCGAAAAAGCGCAATACGGCCGTTGCGTTCTTTCGGAAATTGGTATCAGTGTGCAATCCATTTGCCCAGATGGGGCTAGAACCCGCAACCCGACGTACCAGCCCATGGTCAAGGCCACTGGGCTACAGGAGACGGTAAGCACTGAGGTAACTGTTAACAGATGCGATATAACGCCACTCGTTATCCATTAATTTGCAAGTTATTGCCACGTAGAAGACAGAGTAACTCCTCACCAAGCGACTAACTTATCAAAATGAAGCCATCAATTAACTTGTCGCATTCCAAGCGGCTTGATCTGTACACTGATTACAAGGGGGGAGTAGGGAAAGTTGAAGGATATAAGTAAAGTTCATAACATCTAAACACAGTCAGACAGCCATCACACACTCTTATCGTTTCCTGTAACCCAATGGGCTTAACCAAGGACTGGTAATAGTCGGGTTGAGGTTAGAGTCCCATTGGAGCCAGATGGAATGCGCACTGCGGATGGCTGTTTGGCTGAGTATAGATGTGATGAACTTCCACCTAATAACTGACTAAACAACCAAACAACAGCAGCCCATCAGCCATTTGAACTGACACTTCGCTGCCGTACAACCACGGTGACCTGCGGAACGAAGTACAATAACAGGGAGAGAAGGGGAACTTCCCGGAAAATCTTGATGCCCTAAGCAAACAATCAGCGTCAAGGCGCCTGCACCCTGTCAACAACAAGCCAGTACAAACAGCTGGTTATTGTGCAAAGGTAAGGCGGCATCCGCCACATAGCTTTCTTGCGACTTTCAGTGCCCCGCGTCATAATCAACTACTACCCAACACATAAATCCGTAAAAAACACTTTAAACAGGCAGACCGACTAGGAAACAACAGCTGACACGCCACTGGTGTCGGCTGCGAGTCATGTCCTGTAACATCTAAAGCGAAGCACAAGGCGAGTCACGTGGATTCTACCCTGGAAGGCGAGAACGACCAACAGCATCTAGTTTTGTAATCAGTGACTACGTTTTCCATGACTACTTTTTCAAACAACTAAGCAGATGTAAATAGTAGTCACTATGTGTTTAAAGCAAAGACAATCGTAAACTAGCCGAGCTGTCACAATCATCCCTCGTTCATTATTCAAGGATAAAGCATGGAACGTTCAATATAGAGAGAGGTCCATCGGCAGAGCATATAATGAAGAGCGGGTGCTATCTTATCGAAGTGGTTGGCTCATACCAACAGACTTGTTGTATCTCTCCGGGTATCTTCGACTAGTTATCGATAGCTGAAGAGAGGCTTCAGCAGTAACGAGAATAACGTTTACTAAGGTTGTAGTCTATAAATGGTAAGGCGCGATGTTTACTAGAGAAGGATAACTGGATACTGCGTGTTATAAAAGCAGCGTAGATCTAACCGCAGTGCCGTGTATGTGTGTGAAGTGCTCACGGTTCAGGCAAACAGAAGCAGTCCAACATTCCGAATCGATCATCTGAAGGTACGGTAAAATGTTAATTTAGTCACTATTTCGCACGACTAACTCAGATATACCGGAGGATCTTCAGAAATGTACCCCATCAATCTGCTCGAGTCAAGACGAGATGTGATAAAATAGATGTACTCGATCAACAAAATGTAAAACTGCGTTTTCCACAAAAATGACATACAAAGCCGTTCAGGAGACTAAGAGTTTATAAGTAAAGAACGATATCGAAACTTAACTTACCATATGTGGTGCACTTATGGTTGCAGCATAACCAATTGGCTTGGGGCTGTCATCATAAGGTTGGCTTTTGGAAAAGAGTCCGCGGTCCACACTCATCATGGCTTCTTTGATGCTAGGAGTACGGATGATGCCATTATCTAATACAAGTAAAATCCAAAGCAAGGCGAACAACTTACTGAACAAATTGTTTACTAACTCCTCGTGCGTTCTTCCGCCCGAATGCCAGGCCATTGCTAAAACCAATGAAGCAGACAGTATGCAGAACGCACTAATCCCAGACCGAAGGTTGATGAAAGGAAAGAGTTTGCAACGAGATAAGAATTGATACATAGCGCGAAGGCTTTGTGCTGGACCGAAGGAGGCGCCTCACCAATGAACGGAAGAGCAGCTGTGTAGAGCAACAGCGAATGATATCGAGAAGTCAACCACGAGACAGATCAGCGAAGAAAGAAAAGTATTAGAGCATTCGATGCGCGAACATACAGAAATGCAGAGAACTAGAAGGAAAAGGCGATTACGCTGATGCATTCCTCGTTTGACCTGGATAAAATCAAGACATTCGTAGGTGAACTCGTGCCTGCTTTCGATCTCAGCGCTCCAAAATGTATCGACAACCTCGAGTCCTCTGGCTTCCTAAATTCTCTGTCCCTCGCCAGTTCGTTTACGTCTTGACAATAATCGCTTCACTAGATGCCAAGGGACCATAAAGATGCACTGCACAGCTGACGAGACTGAACCTTAATGTGGTGCAATGCTTTGCGTTGTTCTTCTTGCAATTTCACAGCCACTCATACAAGAGTGGTCAGTGGTTAGAGGCCAGACCAGCTCAATCTCCTGGCCTATCTGGTTAGACTTCGAAGTAAAGGCGACTGCTTACTCCATAAAAACGGACTCTCTGTAGCCCAGCACCAAAGCCCCACTGCGTTGCAGACAGGTTTTTGAACCAAAAGTTTTGGTTGAGAACCCTAATTATTCTCCTGTCTAGGCCTGGGCAACTTGACAGTACCCTGACCGGGTAACACAATAATCAATTTCTCTCAACACAATTCCTTGATGCACTGGCTGTTGCAGAGGATCATCAATCGAGCCCTAGCTGCTGAATCGAACATGGTGGATAGGAACGAGGCTGCTACTGCTCAAGTCTTCCAGTTTTCTTATTCCGCCTCTTGCACCTATACATCATTATCATCCCATCCCAACCTCACCTTCATGCAACCTATTTTCGAACCCCAAATTGTGCCCCCCCACTTGATTCAATGGCCGCTTGTCTTCTAGTTTCGACTCTCACGTAAGTGCAGAACATCGCACCGGTCTAGTCGACAAGTCCATGTTCAAGCAAGAGGATGAGATCAGTTCATCCGTTTCTATTTAAAAGTCTGGATCCTCGCTAAGAGTGGCATACCTCAACTTATGCACTTTAATGCAGATTAGCCACCAGAGAGCACATACCCGAACACTAAAACCTTATTGATCGACAGCTGCTGCTTACCAGAAACACGTCTGCAAAGATGTGAGTTCCGTGATTACCCTGCGACCCCCCACAAGCGACACTTTCGACGCGTTATCATTGCATGTGACTGGTGAGAACGCACCTTCAAACACTGGTCAATTCGGTGCCGGCATTACTCTGAGTCTCCGGGCTAAAGCTGCCTTGGTTGACTGGATCCCAATCAACAGCCGGATTTCGCCGTCATATGGGCTAGCTTCGAGGCTGCGCGCAAACAAGCGGTGTCTTTTTGTCATTGCGACCTACGCCTCTATAAATTGTGGCGTTGACTCAGCGAAAGATGATTTTGATTACCAAAAGATTGAACATCTTTGTAACAGAAAAAGTACGGATACTGTAGTGCTGAGTGGTGATCTAAACGCCCACTGTCCACTGATAGCGGCACCTAGGCCCCCAACACGATGTAAGCTCCCGTAACGATAACGGTGACATGACGCCCACCAGCCTCAAACCAACCATGGACGAAAAATCGAGCACATCGCGATCAGCTACCGCTGGGGACGTAGTGTCCAAAACTGTTGCTCGATTTGGAGTATGAGTGTGGACTCCGACCACGCACTCGTTTGTGCCGCTCGCAGACATCGCATCAGTGAAGCATACAGTGACCTTATGAGCGCAATATACTTGTCAACTGTCAAATTCAGATGTTCTAAATGCATTTCATAAAAAGCTGGTATCCGAGCTGAGTAAGCGTTCTTATAACATAGTGAAGGGCGACCCGTCGCACATCCGCCAGACATTATTGGAAGCAGGTATGTTTTCATGTAGCATGTCTGATTGTTCACAAGGATATTGGGTCTTTATGCAGTCGCTGGAACTTCTGGATGCTCGCCGACACATTCCGAATGAAAACGAACACAATGAAAGTTACAAAGACCACAGAGCGAAACTGCGTGTTGGTCTGAAGAAAAAATGTGAAATCCTGTGGTCCCATTGTGCATTAGAGATAGGAATGGCCGATGTCCTCGGTAACCGGCGGATGTTATTCCGTCTGATACGCTAAACGGGCAGGACGAGATCTGGTGTTAGCGAGACTATATGTGGCGAGAATCAACAGCCTACTTACATATTGCTAAAACAATTAGAGAATTAGGTCGAACACCATGAAAATCAGTTTAATCATACAGGTACCATATTCTCCATCGGCCATTAATAACGCTTCTTTCTGGGCCGTTCCGCTGAATCCCTCCCCTTCGCACAGAAGTTAAACGTGAGATAAAACTGTTGAAATTGAATAAGGCCGCAAGAGTAGATAGACTTCCTCCAGCCCTCTTCAGATTCGGGGGAAGTGCTATTGTAGATGATCTGCACAACATGTAGTGAAGCTGTGGAAGAAGAAACCTGATGCAACAGGTTGGAGCCGCTCCGTTATAGTCCCAATTTTCATAATGCGCTCATGTTCAAAATGCGGCAAGCTTAGAGGGATCAGTCTGCTCTTATTTACCTCTGTTACGTGCCTCTTTGATTCTCATGAAGACCAGATTCGTCAGGAGCAGGCCGTATTCCGTCAAAGTCTCGAATGTATCCATTACAACTTAATTTTACGTCAGTTGTTGGAGTACCGTCATAATTATTTGCCGCCCACCGTAGTCGTGCTCCTCGATATCAGTATCTTCGATTCCGTGGATTGATGTGCCCTTTGAGGTGGTCTACTCAGGAAAAGTGCCTGAGAAATAGGTAAACATCAGAGCGCATTACGTGCGTGTTCGGGTAGAGTGATGGCTTATGGCAAACTGTTGCCGCCTATTGTTATCTTCTGCGGTGAGAGAAAAAGTTGCTAGCTGTCACCGTTCCCTACCAAGTTCGCTGGATACGACCTACAAGGCGTGGAGCTGTAACAGCTCACAAACGTGCAAAGTAGAACTGGACAACTTAGAATGGACTGTTAGTAATTTCGGGCTATGCATTACAACCCCGAAATGTAACGTTACCCTAGACTGCCAGGGGCCTCTCCTGCATTAACCCTTAGAACCGATCCCCCTCTCCATCATCATCCCCATTACACAATAGCCGAATGTGAGAAAATATTTCAACCACTATCAATTCAAAAATCATCAGCAGTAAGCCCATACCCAGAGTGCCGACGCCAGCCGCCGCGCAACCATCAGTCGCACGTGGGATAAGGATAACGGCAGGGCTGCCCTGTCGCTACGTAAGCTTGAACCCGTGCCATCAGATTACAACTCAAGCTTGCAACGTCTAGGCTACGGGCCGAAAAGTCATCAGTTATTGTGCCGCAATACACAAAGGCATACGAGAAAGTAAAATACTGAAAATTATAGTATGGAAAATAGGCAACACACTACTAAGTAACATATCATGCGTCAAGGGAAAGATCGTGGTTGGAGACAGAAGAAAAACGGGATAGGGGTGAGACAAAGAAACTCACAACACGAACGCCACTGAGGTCCGCTCCTTGCCATGTCAACGTACTGCAAGATCGAACTCGATCTGTATGAATGCCTAAAATGAACGGCAGCCTCAGGTATCACAATCCATGGTGATCAGTGTCGAATGTTTGTAATCGACGAGTTTCGCCTGGCCAGTCGGACTCCAGCAAAGAAGACAGATACCGACACTGCACCGCTTGATGGATTGCTTGCACTCAGCCCGCGTTTCTCTTCTCAAATCGAGACAAACATCGCTACTGCCTCGTAGTCATACCCAGGCTTTTCGACATTTGCTTCTGACCCAGTTACGCCCCACTGGTAAGCGAAGCCGGGCGCACTCCTCTACACATTCTGCGATGCCGACGGCTGTTGATTACTGTGAAGCCCAAAATACCAAGACGTATGCATCCGTTGAAAGGAAAGCGCACCATCACCTTCGCCAATACGAGTGTCTGAAAGTAAAGGCAAGACGGGTGTCAGGGTGGAACCCAGACCATCGTCTTCTCAATCGCAGTGGAAGCTGGTTCTGGATAGTCAATCGCTGGAAAAATTGCTTAAGGATGGTCCGCCTACCCAAAACTCGAAGCTCCCCGATAACAACAAAACACATTCTCGTGACCATTGCCTTATCATCATAAATGCGTCTGGGTCGTCCAAAGCTATTCCAGCTGAAAGGACTATGTATGATCAAGAGTTTCTAAAACGGATGATCTCGTTACTGCTAGACGAAGGCGAGCCAGGAATTAACAGTCTCCGCTTCCCACCTTGGCAAGAAACAGGAGTACACCTCTAAGGTCCGTCTCGTGGAGATTGTATGTCAAAGTGGTGATGAAATCCGTCGCATTTTCCGACGAGCTCTGTATCCTAAAGGTGAAACTTTTCGTGCTGCGAGACCCCTCTTCGGAGAATCGAATAAAAATGGAAAACAGCTGATGAACTCAGATTATGTCGTGATAACGGTGACAGACCTACATATCGTGGATCTTCGTGTACTTCGAAAAACGCCAAGAACTCGCTGGAGACCACTCCATGTCATGCCCGGGCGCGTATTTTCTTCCAATGTGCGCGGTCTCAGAAACAAACAAGACGAAATTCAGCTTCATGCCACAGTGAACCGGCCGGATCTTATAGCTTTCACCAAGACCTGGTTGTCCTCGAATATCATGGACTCGGAGGTGAAGATCCCTGGATAGCGCCATTTCCGAGCCGACTGTCACGGAGGGAGACTTGGGGGCGGTGTGATACCCTACTGAAAGACGAACTTCAAGAATCATTTGGTTGAAGCTACCTGTGGCAACGATGGCGACTTTGAAACTCTCTAGTGCCATGTTCATGACGGATGCAGATCTATGGTCGGTTGTGTACAGGGCACCATTGTGTTCCGGAGCTTGCCTGCTGGACGCGATCAAAATGCATGGTGGGGGGTAAAGACTGCTTAGTACCGGGACACTTCAATGCCCCGAGTATCGCTTGAAACTTATTGCATTGTGTGCCCTCCTCAAGCGCTTTTGATTTCGATATTTTAGAGGCGGTACTCGTATGTAACTTATCCCAAACTGTCACAATGCCTAATCGTATAAGTGAAGGATGAACACCCCATATTTCCTGACCTTATACTCTTCCCGGCACAATCAGATGTCACCGACCTAGCCGTTCTTCAGCCTATTAATAAAAGTGACAGTGTGTGATTCCATTCCACTGGACTCGACGCCACATTCTTCACAACCAAGGTCGCATCCGGCGAAAATTTTGGTGTGCTGATCCCCAACGCCCACAAAGAGCCCGCAGTGCGGTGGACTGAAGTATGCTCTAACCCTTGGACCTGGGCGATGAGTGGAACCTCTTGTACTCCAAAATAATTTCGCTCGTTGAGCAGGTCATTCTTATCTGCAAAATGTTTTTTGCCAGAGGTCCTCCATGGATTGATGGAGAACTGAGGGGCCTAATGAACAAAAGACGGAAATTAAGAGACCGATTCAAGCTCAAGCACCCCGCGTCTGACTCTTCGGACTACAAAGGGATCAGGAATATCTGCATCATGAAAACACGAGAGAAACGGCATAAATACGAACTCGGTTTGGCTGTACAATCCAAGACGGCATTAGAAACACTGTTTTCTTACCCAAAGAGAAGTATCGGAGCAGTAAGTGGCATTTCTGCTATATATTTCTTGGCGCATATCGGTTTAGTTGATGATGATGCTGCGAAAGTCAATCTCCTGGCCCTGTAATATTCATCTGTTTACTCAATGGAGATGCTGTTACAAGTGACACAGCGCCAATCCTCCCTCTCCGGTGGAGTACGTAAAGATGAGCGCTCAAGTTGTTGTCAATCGTGAATTAGATGCGAACTCCTCTTCGGGTCCTGATGGGTTACACCTGCTGTTCTTCAAGACTGTGGCCAATTATATTGTCACTCCGGCTTGCTGAGTATTTCACCATTCCCTTGAAGTTGGACGGCTCCAGATTGTTTGGAAAGTGGAGACTGTTAAGCCTCGTCAAAATCCTGCCAATTATGGAACCATCTGCCAAACGTCAATATTATGCAAGGTAACGGAGAGAATTCTTAAGCGCGCACTTCATCTTCGCCTCGAGAACGTAAACGTCATCACTTGTGCACAGCATGGTTTTCGGCGGGCACGCTCATGTTCTTCGAATCTACTTGCTGCCTGGGAATGATGGGTGAAATCATTAGATGCAGGGAAACGCCTGGATGTGGGTCTTGTCGACTTCAGCAAGGCGTATGACAAGGTTTTTCATGAAAAGTTTGTTTATAAACTACGAAGAATCAGTGTTTCTAGGAACGTTCTCTATTGGGTCGTTGATTTTTTGGATGACCGAATCATGCGAGCCAACTTGAACGAGAATTGCTCCGCTCCTGTGCTCATGACTAGCAGTGTCCTGCAGGGATCGGTTCTTCGCCCAGCACTTTTTAAGATCTTCATCAATGACCCGTCGAAACTTCAGTCGGATTGCTTCATTTACGCTAACGATTTGAAGCTGCGGATGCAGGCATCCTGTCTTGAGGATGCGCACAGATTACAGACGACAGCTGATATGTTACATGAGTGTTCAGTCAAATGGCGATTGCCCATAAAGCGCGATAAGCATTCCGTCCTCCCCATTGGTACTCCTGAGTCTTTCGGGTCGTACTCCATTGGTGAGGCGTTGCTCAGAACTTAAATCCTCGAAAAAGACCTCGGCGTGTTAGTGTCATCTGATCTATGGTCTAGGCAAGACATAGTACGAAGCGCTGTCGCTGCTAACAGAACGTCCCATGCAATACGAAGAGCTTGACTGTTGGTGCCCCCCCATCATCAACCCAGCGCTGGTCACAGATTGACCACATAGCCATAAGTCACAGGTGGTGCGGCAGCGTACGCGACTGCCGATCATTTTGGTCAACATGCGTAAATACCGATCATGTACTCGTATGTATGACCGTGTGCATGCGTTCCGGTGGTTCACCTAGGTTCAAACACACCCGACTGAACACCTACAAGTTGGAAGACACAATAGTGAAGAAGGAGTATCAACAAAGCCTTCGTGAAAATCTCGCTCTCCTTCCCACTCTGGATGTTGATCAACACTGGTCAAGTCTGCAACAAGCCATGCTGTCGGCCGGTTTGTCCAGCTGTGGCCTCGCTCGCTCCACTCCCAAAAGCTGGATCTTGGGAAGATTCTCGGAATTGCTGGATAGCCGACGGGCGGTGCATGCTGGCGCAGAACACAACGAACACTGCCGGTCTATTAAGCAACAGTTGAAAGCAAGCCTTCGCTCTGATCGTGAATCTTGGTGATCAAAACAAGCTGATGAGATGGAAGCCGATGCATTAGCTGTCAACTTCCGTCTTCTTTTTGCATCATCAGGGCCATCGGTTGCAATTCCCACGCTATCAGCCAGATGATTCGCGAATCAGACGGCACGAAGAAAACCAACCTTCACAGGCGATCGGGTCGCTGGGCAGAGCATATCGCTATTCAATGCAACCACCCAACACAGCCCCCTGTAGCACCTCCAGCCTCAACAGATGATGCCTGACCTATCTCCACAGGCCGCCCAACTGAAGTAAAGATCCGAGATGCAATCCAAGCTTAGAAACGCCACAAGACTCCTGGTCGCGACAGCCTATCACCGGCACTGTTCAAAAATGGTGGGAGTGTACTTGTCAACGAAATCCTATCGATGTGCACGAAAGTTTGGACTGAGGAGAGGGTTCCGAACTCATGGGGAGAATCGGTTATTGTTCCGATTCACAAGAAAGGCGCCTGTGACGATTGCTGTAACTACCGCGGAATCTCGTTGATCTCTGCGGTATCTAAAATCTTTGTTTATCCTACTTCACAGATTTTCGACGAGTAGAGAGGAGTTTTCTCGAGAAGAACAAGTCGGATTTTGTCCAGACTGTGGCTGCATCGACCAAACCTTCACGCTTCGCCAACTTCTCGAACTCCGTCATATCTAATGGCGGCCAACAATCGTAGTGTTCTTGGACATCCGAGCGACATTTGATTCAGTGGATAGATCTGCTTTGTGGAACTGTTTACTGAAGAAAGATGTGCCTGACAAGTTTGTAACCATCCTGAAAGTACTTCGTAACCACATGTCGGGCAAAGCCAGGGCTTACGGCACGCTCGCTTCTTCATTTGCTGTGACCAGCGGTGTTCGCCAAGGTTGCCCTATTTCACCTTTCCTCTTCAATCTCGCCATCGGATGTCCAAAGAGCACTGAAAGGTGTCCAGAACTGCGGTGTTGAGCTCCTCTCTGGAGAGAGTCACGGACTTGGACTACGCCGATGATATTGCCTTTCTGGAGGACGACCCGCCGACCGTCCAGAACGCTTTGGACCGCTTAGCAATGGAGGCGTCTAAGTACGGCTTATGCTTCATTCCGGGAAAATGTAAAGTGCTGTTCCAGGACTGGCAGTTGCCTGAACCCGCGCTCACCATTGCTGGACATGTTCTGGAGCAAGTCCCTTGCTTTACTTATCTAGGGAGTTGCATCACGGCTGGTGGTGGTGTTGGAGATGAAGTCTCACAATGGATTGCAAAGGCCCGCCTTGCATTCATCAAACTGAGACACATATGGCGTCGTTGTGATGTCAGTCTCAAGCTTAAGGGCAGGGTGTACAATGCTTCTGTCCGTTCAGCATTCTTGTACAGCTGTGAGACTTGGCTAATCGCTCGGAAGACATGAAGCGGTTGTCAGTCTTCGACAATCACTGTCTACGAAGGACTGCTCGGGTGTGGTGGCAAAATCACGTAAGCAACACAGAGGTCCGAGTGCTTGCAGCGAGTAGTGCCAGTCTTCAGAACGTTAGTCTCCGACATCGTATGCGTTGGCTCGCGTAGGTTTTGCGCATGCCAGCCCATCGCCATCCATGTCGAGCGCTATTTGCACTCCCAGGGAGCGATTGTTAACAGTGCCGCGGTGGACAGCCAATGACGTGGAGAAGGAGCATGAAGAAGGCAACCACAAGTTTCGCGGCAGTCAGGCCAGTAAATCTTCCAGGCTGGGGACTTAGCGATGCTGAATATCAGTTGTTGGAAACATTGGGTATCATGGCCTGCAACCGACATCAGTGGCGTCAATGCAGTTATGCCATTTTATCCTCCTTTTAAAGGACACAACTCACGAAACAAAAAAATCAAATGGCGTGTAAAACCAAAAAAATCGTTTTACATTGATTAAATCGCATTTCTTGTTTTTATTTCTTCCATTTTTACTTCCGCCATTGTTCTGATGGCATAATGTCAACAAACGGTGAACATATATATATATGTATATATATACATATATATATATATATATATATATATATATATATATATATAGGGCAAGCGGCATCCGGTTTCGGATTCGTCTATCATATTGGCCAGCCACAGGACGCCTGCGCCTACAGAAGGACCATGGGTGACTTGCGCTGCACCACCCAAAGCTCCATCCACACAACCCATATCCAGTGTAAACCAGAAGGAATAAGACGGGGAGGCATGTGGATGGGAGCCACGTTTCGTCAACGGAGCCGGCCCACACTCCTTCACAGGCAAACACAAACACGCTGTATTAGGGGAATCAAGCGTACACAAGGCGGTGGCTGGACCGTAATTCGCTCCACACTGAGTGCATGGAACCACACTTCGAGCCTAGGACGACCACAAGGACCGTGCACCCCGTCACCTCTAGCAAAGACTAACTGTCTCCTGGAGCCAGTGTGGACGAGGTAGTGTGTAATAGACAGGTAGGCACCTTGTCAACATGCACATCAAGCGCAGCCACACCGGGGATATCAAGCAACAGCCAATCACTTGAAATGACATTGTCAAAAAATATATATATATATAGTAAGGCATACGGCAATGTCGAGACAACTCTTCGCTAAATTAGCATATGAAGTAAGTTAGTTAGCAACGAGTCCGTGATGAGTGCAAAATGTCCAGAAGATACCCAACAATGCTACAAACGCAGTAAAACTAACGAAGATAACCACAATTAGCGTAAGCAAAGTGGCCAGTTAATAGAAGATTATTCAGCTAGGCAGAACAAACCAATTAAAGTGAATGAAATTTATCCGGCTTAAAAAGACCTAGTTTAAGTGTAAGTTGGTTTAGCCCAACTGCGGTGAAGAAGCATCATGAATGCAACATGTATTTTGACCACACTGTTATGTTAACATGATCATGCTTGTGAAGCTGCCCCTCGCGTTGTCGAGAATAAAAAGTTTATTTATTTACAGAATCTTAAACACGGATCGGACGTTTGATCTGTCTACCGCGTCGGTCGGCTGCCTTTAGTTGAGGCGAGGTAGATTAAGGGTCAAGGGGAACGGAGGATTCGGGATATCCAGTGCTCGGGAAGTCACCGCAGGCGCGGGTGTTTGTGTTATAGCATCAGGATGGGTTGCAAGTGGTTCGTCGAAGAAAGTCACTTTGAGGCGGTTGATGGACAGAGATGTTCGGTGACTATTCTGGTCTGAAATGTTTCGGAGTCCGTTGCAGGACTCTGAAAAAGAGGTGTAAGATGGCGCCGCACTGCGTCGCTGCTGAGGAAGAGGTGAGTGCAGGTAGAGAGCCCGCTGTGCATTTGCACATCTCTTGTCTGCTCACGGGGCGGAGTCCGGCGTATTGAACACATGCGTTGAGCTGGGGAGGAGGCAAGGATAGACAGAGGCATAGCCGACGATGCGAGAGACGAAATGAATCCTCCTGGCAACTTGAGCGTTGTGTTGTAAACCAGCTCTGCTGGTGAACATTGCAAATAAACTTTGCTGCTGCTGCGAATGCTTAAGAGTACAAGCGAAAAGTTTTCGCCCCAACAAGGGTCGGAGGAGGTGCAGAGCGAGGCTTTTAGCTGCCTATGGAAGTGTAGTAGCTGTAGTATAAATGCAGCGGTAGCCTAAAAATTTGCAGAACGAAACGAATTGTGAAGATTCGAAGGGCGTTCCATGGTCAGTTGTGATGGTGGATGGGCATCTGTAGTGCGAGACCCACCGGTCTAACAAGGCCCGTATAACAGTCTCAGCTGTGCAGTCTGTTACGGGAATGGCTTCTGGCCATCTGGTGAAGCGGTCGACACAGGTAAGAATGTATAAGAATCCGCGTGAAGGAGGCAATGAACCTACCAGGTCTACGTGGATATGCGAGAACTGAGGGTCCGGGGGAAGGAAATGAACCAAGAGGACTGCGGGTGTGACGATGTATTTTGGAGCGCTGGCATTGAAGGCAGACGCGAGTCCAGGTACGAACACCTTTGTGTACACATGGCAAAACGAGACGTTCGGTGACCAGTTTCAGAGGCACAGATACTGGGATGTGATAGTGAATGTAGTGCGTCGAAGACTACGTCTGAAGGAGACAGGAACGAGTGGTCTAGGACAACCTGTGGTAGTGTCACAGAGGATGGTTCCTTCGGTGGTTTGGAGAGGAACAGTTTGCACATGCAGTGAAGTGCACTGCAGGGCGCGTTGTATGTCTTCAGCTTGAGCCTGAGCCGATGCCATAGCTGCAAGGTTGACAATAGGCAAAGACTGGAAAGTGAGGTTGACGCGTGAGTGTTGGAGACGGGATTGTCGACACCTGAGGCATGACGTATGTCGGCAATGAACTGTGTGGCAAAATAAGTATGTCTTGTTTCCCGGGGGGAGTATTTGTCAAAGGCAGTTGAAGACGAAAATAAGGGGCTTGTGGTCAGTGTAGACCGTGAAAGTGCGGCCTTCAAGTGTGTGCCGGAAGTGACCAACGGCTAGGTAAGTGGCGAGCAGTTCGCTGCCAAATGTGCTGTAGCGGGATTCCGCTGGCTGCAGGCATTTGGAGAAGAACCCAAGGGGTTGCCATTGCCTACCAACGTGTTGTTGGAGGATGGCTCCTACCGCGACGTCTGAGGCATCAGTAGTAACAGAAAGGAGTGCAGTCGTTTCGGAATGAGCGAGGAGAGCTATGCTGGAGATGGCATCTTTGAGCTCGGTGAAGGCTGTCTGTGCTCTGTCCGGAAAAGCGAACTTACGTTCATTCCTTCGGAGTAGGTCAGTCAGAGGCTGCATGAGCTGAGCGCATCGCGGTATGAAGCGTCGGTACTAGTTGGGTAGGCTACAAAATCGACGCAGGTGTTTAGATGAAGTCGGGGATGGGAAGTCTGATGGAATGGAGCTTGTCCGCAAGGACATCGATGTCAGATGATGAGGCGAGGTGGCCTAGGAATTCCACCGTTGAGTTGCCGAGTTCGCACTTAGTCAGGGTGATTGTGATACCGTGTTGGGTCTAGTGCTAGAAGAGAGCTCGGTGATCGACGTGTTCTTGTTCCGATGAACAAGCTACTAAATATCATCGAGGTAGGAATAACCGAAGTATAGGCCACGAGTGACATCGTAAATAAAGCGTGTGAAGGTTTGTGCGGCGTTGCACAGTCCAAATTTCATTCTCAAAAATTCAAATAATGCGACAAAGTGATAAGGGCTGTTTTAGGAATGTCATTTTCTTCTATAGGTGTCTGGTGGTAGGCGCGAACCAGATCGATCTTGCAGAAGATCGTCTTGTCTGTGAGGCATCCGGTAAGGTGTTGCATGTGCAGGATAGGATAACTATCTGAGTGCGGTAGTCATCGCAAGGGCGCCAGTCACCAGATTTCTTTGGGAGCATTTGCAGGGGAGAGGACCAAGGACTGTCGGAAGGGTGGATTATTCCAAGTTCGAGCATGTGCTCAAACGCCGCCCTAGCTACCTTAAGTTTCTCGGATGATAGTCGGCGTGGACGGCATAAGACTGGTGGGCCATTCGTCCGTATGTGGTACGAGACTAGGGATGCCAAGGGCAGGGCTGCGTTCATTGGCTGAACGAGCTTGGAGTACTGAGAGAAGAGGTTGATGTAGTCTGGTGAGGTCTGGGGAAGGGCGTAGACCGAGGTGATGGAATCGGTGTTGGTGCCACGTACACTGAGTTTCGTTGCAGTGTCGACTATCACCTGGAGTTTCGCATCGACCAAGAGGTCGAAATGCCTGAGAAAGTCAATGCCGATGATGGCAAAGGGGACTGCCGCAACGGTGAATACCAAGCGAAACGTGCGCCGAAGACCTAGGTTCAGGGTAAGCGACCGATGACCGTGGACGGCTATTGGTGTGCCATTGGCGGCCCTTAGGCTTGTCGACAAAGAAGCGGTAAGCTAATTTGGAATAGGGGAGATACCGCTGACTTCTGCCCCGGTATCAACTGAGAACTGGGTTTCGGAATCATAATCCCTAAAGTAGATGAGTCAGACTTGAGTTTTGTCGACGTCGTTCAGG
>CALYDF020002206.1:0-25003 GCA_944474145.2 Dicrocoelium dendriticum | reverse complement strand
AGCCAAATCGAATGTTGGCACGTAGGTCTCTGTGAGAATAAATCCAAAGGTTTGGAGCGAATAACGCAAGAGGACAGTTTATTTGTGACCGCACGGCTAAGAAATTTCTCTTTTGCAGGCAAATAGACATGTATGCCCTTTTATTTATCGTAGTTAAGACCTCTAGACTCCAATTCTGTTAATTTCTCAAAAAATAACTAAAATAGATGACACTTAGTAAAGTATTCATGCACGCAAATATGATCACCAACTCTACTCAGGGTTACGATTGTCGTTCAGTTACAAAGAGAGCATTACAAGTGTGATGCAGGTAAAACTAAAAAGAAAACCACCTACGGAATAGTGATGGGAACCTGTCTCAAAATGAGCAAGAAGCTGCTATCCGAAATAAGTATAACCTCGATTGATACCCAGCCAAAAATCGAAGAGATAACGATGAAAACATGCAGCTCTTGTGTACGATACGTCAAGCTTCCAGTGGTTGGGATAAATTCATGAAACCTGAACTATTGCTAGGTCTCGACATCACTAATACCGAGATGGTTCTGCCTGGCACAGTTCTCCTACGGAAAGTTCGAACCAGCAAAGGGAGCAGCGTGCTCTTTTCTTACCGATCTGACCTGCATATCCATTTTATCGTCGGTCCACCTACGCAACTTTTCGATTCTTTCTAGTGCAGTCTGCATCTAAAATGTGGCAATGTGTGGTTAAACGCAATAAGATTTTGTCTTCCAAGGTCTATTCATGAAGTTGATCGCTGCCAGGAGACTGCTATGTAGGGAATCGTAGCACGGTCCTACAGTGAGGTCCAAGTGGTAGCGGAATTCCATCAAATTCGCTCTGCGAACAATTAAAGGATACTTGCAAGAAGAAATCGCCGTGTTACCATAAAATCCAGATCTGCCGACGAAGCATCCGTCTCAGACCGTATGTCCACCAACGAGGAACTAGTGATTGCTGTAGCAAACAGAAGTACATCGCTTGGAATTCGCAATTACGCGACGCTGTTTTTCCGCTACATCTGCTACTCGTAATACATTTGTGAAAACAACGAGGAACTTCATGGTCTCACCAATTACTCTACACCGTGCAACCTAGTACATGAAACCAACCGGTAATTTCTAGCTCAGCAGCCTCCTGACGTTGAATGGAAGCAATTTGTCACTCTGCCAACTGGGCTAGTGCCAAAAATGGCTGGAACCAAAGTCGTTGGCCCGCAGCAAATGATCCTCTAGTGGCGAACGCGAAAATGGACAGCCTCAAGTGATTCCACCTAGCGTGCTTATAAAGTCTGTCCGTATGCTTAGTCCTGTGACGCTTTTATAATTCAAGGAAATCGTTATGCCCAACAGGTCCGCAAACATAAATGCAAACACCAACAGGACCCAGCGACGAAATTCAGTACAAACCCTAAAATGCTACACAGGCGCGTTAACGAGTTTCCGGAGAGTGTAGCGCAGAAATCCTAGTTATATTTGCAATAAACAGTCTGGTTATTACAACAAAAGGTACGGAGAACGCGCTCGGGCACCAGTTTACCTTCAGCTTTCAAAGTGTATCGTCACCCTATCTTCACACAGCTTACTCCGCCTTCATGATTAATGCATGTATCACGCACTGGTACAAATGAGATGAGAGAAAGTTCGTTGGTTCACATAGCTCCACAGGTGAGGACATATACACACAGAAATCGTCAAACAGTGTCCAAGAACATTGCAGAACCCTTAGCTTTGTACGATCAACAAAGCCTTGCGGACACATAGGTTCGCCCAATGGGAAAAAAGAAATAATCACTCCTATTAACTAGAGTAGGGGATCATCTGCAACGCGCTAACTACTGTCCAATCACTATACAGTCAGTGTTCTCAAACTTTATGGAAGGCAAAATAGCAGAGGCGCTCATGGGATACCTTTATTTCAACATCTTCTTGTGTCACTGCTTCATGGATTCCGCTCAGATAAGCACTGTACCACAAACTTGTTACTAGCCCAGACAAGCTGTACGGAGTCTGTCGACGCTAAACAAGTAGTCGACGTCGTGTACTTGGACTTCCCTAAAGCATTCAATCGCTGGACCAGCACATTTTTCTTCACAAATTTCGATGTTGCGGCTTCGGTAACCCTGTACTAGGATGGATAAGCAACTTCATCTTGCAACGTCAACAAAATATGAGAGCCCGCTGATTCATCCCCGACCCAAATGAAGTCCAGTGCGTTGTGTCCAAAAGCTCGATATTGGAACCAGGTTTATTCCTATTCTTCATCAACCACCGTACAATATGTGTCAGCCAGAGTTCCTTTTATTCAAGGATGGTTTTAGAATCTGGCAGGATATCAAAACGGTGGACGATTACGCCGCACTACAAAGAGATCTCATCAATGCTTCTATATGGTTACTCGAAAATCGGCTACAGTTTCACTGGACGAAGTACAACTTTCTATGGTTGTTATCAGTGTACACATGAATATCAACTGGGAGGGCCGCGGGTGCAACATCTTACGCAGGGAAACGACCTCGGGTAATATCACTGGACTAAGTAGCCTGCTCGGAACAGACTGCAATGGCGTCGAGTAGAGCTTGTCAGCCCCTTGGCTTCTTATGAACTTCATTCAGGAGTTTCGCGCCTTCATACTGTTCACAAGTGCTGAATGTCTGTGTGTGGCTCACATGGAGTACGTGAACCAAGCCTAGTGAGCATGGCGCTGACGACGCCGACTTGTTCGTAGCTCCATAACATAGGAAAAAGTACATCGTTCGAGGTTTTACCAGCCCTATTAATGCAGATTGAAAGCCCGAGGCTTGTATAGCGACAAATGTCGGCGAGTGCGAGAAGACTCTTTCATAGTGTGGCAAAACAGACTAACCCTAAGCACACCTATCGCGATATGTTGTAAGTCAGTCTCAATACCAAATTGAGAGTCCACCAGCTCAAAGTGGCCACACACCAAAGTTGATTTCCTTGTCAACAGAACTACTTCTGTCTTCAAATAAATAGGACTTGGTACACGCTTCCTCCTCAAGTTATTTTCGCCCCCCCCACGGTAATGCTTATTCTAAAAACGGTTGGATTACACTCTAGCCCATTTAGGCTACATAAATCGAAATGCGAATTGACACCAACAGTGTGCTCACCAGCCCCCCGGGCTTTGTAGCTGTGAGCAGACTGGCATAATTGTCTAAATAAGGTACACGTTGGATCAACTTAAACCAGAATCACCTTTAAAAATGTCATTGCAAACCATTATTTTCAAAAGATCCGCTCTTGTTTTGCTACGGGACTTGTCAAGCAATCGTTGCTCATGGTTATTAGCAAACAACTTAAGCACAAAAGGTACATTGCCTCAGAAATACTTTCTTCCAGAACGAGCCTGTTCAAGCTGTCCTAAATTTTTATGGTCTCATCATATCTGTCGACTTATATAGTTGCATGTTATCGTAATGGCACTGAAGGGAAAAGAAAAAAATATTGACCTCTTTCAGTTTTCGTCTTGGATTTGAGCCAGTTTGGCTTCGGATAATGAGGCTGAAACTATGTTTACCTTACAGACCATAAATTGGCGAATTCGCAGTCTTGAAAACTGTGTTCACATATCTGTAAACAACAGATACCCAATACGTAACGAAGATGATTCCAAAATTTACTACGACAATCAGAGAACGTTTCTCTCTAACCCAATACTCAAAGATTTGGAACAAACTTCCAAGTGATTTCAGAACATGCTATGCACTTTGCAATTTTAAGCTTGCTATTAGTAAGCATTTAACCGTCCAAAACGGGATTATGATGTTCGCGACATCACAGTCCCTAGATTACGCATTCGAAAACGGTATCCATGGTGTCTGAATGAATTTCCGAAACACACACATAACATTTCGGACAACAGCCCCTTTCATTACATTTTTTTCTCTTGGCTCAAATATCTGTCATGTGATTGTGAAGTATCCTGATTCAATGGAAGGAAAAAATAACAGAACGATTCTGATTACTCTGTGTGACCTAATTTGCAATTTCGCTCATGTTTATCTCTGAAAATGTATTGACGAAATGTCACGGAAAAGTTGTACCATTATTTGATCTGTTCCTTCTAGGGAACAGCTTCTCGCATCGACGAGGAATATGCAGTTTATTTATTTATTTATTTGTTACTGCTTTAATCAATTTGCTCAAAATAGCGAATTGTTTCGAACTTTGATTCACTCCAAGAAACCATCAGACTTCGATTCAGATCAATGGAGCACAAACTATGGACGTCAGAATACTGCACTTATTACATGAATGGATTAGGATAATTGACCAACTAAAAATAGGCGACATCCGTGAGTGTTGAATCTGTGTCTTATACAAACATTATGGTGGCTTCATGGTACATATATATACAAAAAGAAATCAAAAATAAGCCACGTGACCTAAATGGTTTCTACGTGTGTAAGCGTCGTCCACATCAAACCTGCAATCTTGTGAGTTCACTACAGCGATGCGAGGTAACATGTACTGTCAAGGTAACCACATTGTCTACGTATCATTATCCAGATGGCACAAGACAGTGAGGATCAAATCAATCCAAAGCACTGTTAACATCGGCCGTCGCTGAGTGAAGTGAGAATGCAGTTGTTCTGAATTCGAAAACTAGGTCAATGTTTGAGCGATTAAATTCGGTGAGACAAATACTCAAACTGCAAATGATTATGGAACAGATTTGACATCGAATCATACAATCTAACTTGCGAGTAAGAGCACACACGTCGGGGTTTCGAGCTGATAATTGTTTAATTCTCGTTTAACGAGGATATTGCTGTAGTTTTGATGTCACAGTAAAGTAAGAGACGATATAATGGTGTGATTTATTTCTGGAGAGTATGTGGGTGGCCGGCAAACTACGGATACTAGGGATATATCGCCCTCAGTTATTGTGGAGTTCTCCGAGCTAGGCAACTTGGTTGCAGACGTTTCGTCAAGTTTCGACTTGGCATCTTCAGTGCGGGGTTGATAGCAGTGAAGTAGCAGTAGCTGGTAGAAAGCAAACCCAATAATGGATATGTCAGTAACCACTCCGTTCCTTATATAGGCAAACGGGGCTATTAATTTTGTCTCGAACTCATTGGTGAATCCTTGTGTTCAGCGGTTGTGCTCGAGTCATTGTCATTGGCTGCGGAAATGTTGTTGCGACGTGGTTGGGATTATCGCACTCGGATTGGTGAAAGAGGTGCGGATGAGTAGTCTGCGCTCATACTGACCATGTTGTTCATTGCGCGTGTGTTGGATTAGTTTCTTTCGGACAACGGAGAACTCCACAACAACTGAGCAAGCCTCCCGAGCTACCAATATTCCAATTCATTTCGAATATATCGCTCTCCTTTAGCCATCACATTCACTTAAGTAGATTAGCGGCAAACAATTTGGGGATTGCCCATGATTATACCGCCGATGATTTTGAAAATAAGATCCGCCCCATGGTAACTGTTCTGTCGTTTTGCAGAAGGGACCTACTTGGTTAGGTGATCTCAATGTCGGTTATATCACATCTCGGCTAATCATCGTTGATCATAAATCTATTTTGAGGTGCTGAAGTCTGACGTTGACATAGTTTGACTAACTTACTAGTAGGGCCTCGTGTGATAGCGTAAAGGCAATCTATTTACTCCGTAACCACAAGTGCTTTAATGGATGTTTAATCAAGAAAGCAAAGTAAAAGGAACGAGGAGAACTCGACGCATCGCGACGAGACTGGAACTTAAGGTGGTGTCATGGTTCGCATGCCCCACCGATCCACTGATATATGTTGGGATGTGAATTTTTGTACATTTAGGGCCAATTATACCAGAGTAGTTAATGGTTAGAGGCCAGACAAATTCAGTCTTCTGTCCCTCCCGGTTGGGGTTGAAGTGTGGGTTGATATTAGTGCATCTGAAACACACTCTTTCGGTATTTTGCAACGTTGAATTTTATTGGTAGTTTAAGCTTTAACTCGTCCATTTGTTTTACTGACCGCACTTCCGTTTTCACAAACGGCTTCGGTGAGTTCTGTGCTTCACCGTGCCTCTTGGTAATTCGCTTTCTACTTTTGTAGCCTGCACCATACACGTTGGGTTCAATTGCCTCTAACATCTATACTGTACAGTATTTTACACGTCTCTTACGTGTCATTGATTACCGACTACTATCCTAGGCGCCATATGATATTTGGTGACTACGTTCCAGAACACGCCGCCTGTCATTTTGCTTTTCAATCTGGGGAGTCGGTTCCAGGGACTTATATCAATAGCGATACTCGCTATCATTTTGTTTTCTCACTTGCCTTACATATTTATTCATTTCTCACGATGAATAGTTCACGTACGTAATTAGTGCCGTAGACCTAACCTACCAACCTTTATGTGGGTATGACCCGTTATTATAGTTTGCACATTTCGAATCCACATTTTGCAATCAGATAATTGCTTCTGATTGTGCTAAATAACACGGACACCATCTGAAGCTCAAGACACATAAGTCTGGACTGGATAATCGAGCGAAAGTTTCTTCAACCGCGTACTACGTACTTGGAAATTAATTCCTCCTGCATTAGTAGAATCTAATACAATAGAATCCCTCAAAAATGCCTAGATATGAATTGGTCCACTCTGTTTCCGGATTTCCACTGAGATAAGCGGATTCCAGTTAATACTAGCAGGATGGTACGAATAGCTTCATGAAGTTATGAGACGTTCCACTTTCTCTTATTTTTTCTCTGCAGAAGTGAAGCTTGAAAGTCGAAGTGCCTTGTCTTGCTTTCCGGTACACGAAACGGGACGCTTGTAAGGCGATGGCCTGATTTCTCCCTGGAAATCTGAACTGACCTGACATGATCTGATCTCAGCTTCCGTAAAGTGTAGCCTTCCGGGTGAGAGACATTTACCTCCCGACGCGAAATATGCGACTGCAAAGTAGGCGATCGTCAGGCGAATCACGCCCTCTGACAAGGTCCGGCTACAGAAACTGTTTAGTGATCTGCAACTGGGAAACAGAATGGCTTCAGCCCTGTTGCGACAGAGACAACAGTCCTTAGGCACGTCCAGCATGGACGCGTTGATTCTGGTCGAAACGAGCATTCAAATTCTCCCGGAGAAAGCGCAGGCGATCCTAGCCGTGGCAGTCACCATGCCTCTCGCAGCAGATGAAGAACTAACAGACCGTTGGTCGAACGACATTAAACAACGAACGAGTCTAGAACTCTTACTGGACGTAGAACCGTCGCAGCCCCAGCGAAATCAGTCACAAGTGAGCCGTCAGCGATGGACGCTTTATCGGTATAAATAGCATCGTTACAACGCCAAGTCGCGGAACTCTCAGTAGTCAGTAAGCAGGGTAGCCGCTCTACCTCATTACCAGGTCGCACGAAGCATAACAATTAGGCTTTCGTTTTTAATACTAGAGTTTCGGTAAAAAATGCCGGTAAATGCATACAAGTATGCAGTTTCTCCACCGCGAAGAAAGGAAAATTTCAGGCCGGCCCGTATTAGTGAAGCAGAGTCAATATAGGCTCTAGATACCAGAAAGGCTGCAATTTCAGCATGTTACAATAAGTACTACGGATGGATTAAAATGGCAAGCTGAATAGTGCTATTTATTGATGGAAATTGTGGCACCGGGTGCACAGGCATCGCCTGACTACGGTTTCCTATAATTATAATTCGCGTGGAAAAAGTTAATAATTGGCATTTGCTTTCTATTGGCTTTACAGTGTCAGGTCCCAGTCTGTCAAGTAGGACGACGGTTCATTACGTAACAAAAGCGCCTCCGAAAAATTTAAGCGTAGCACCTCAAAACACAGTAAAAGTTGGCTCATTGCAGCACTAATGGCCTTGAAACAGTATAACCGAAGAAAACCTCAGTAATATCCGGTAAAGTCTGTTACATCCGCGGCAGATAAAGTAAAAACAGTGTTACAGTGAAATAACAACGTCCGATTTAAAACCCTTTCGTAGCGTGTAACGGTGTCGACAAAGCCAAAGTCGCCACGTCTACATTAAGGAATTTAATTTCTAAACTCATTTCCTAGTGGATAATGGGGCGGACGTCAGCGCCATCCCTCTATTCTGTGAGAGTCAGCTGCTTCTTTGTCAACAAACCAAATGCCTCCAATGGCACGCCTAATGTCATCGGTCTCTCACCCTGTTACTAGGTTTTCGATGAATGTACCACTGGGTATCCACCGTTGCTGCAGTCATTTAGCCATCTTTGAAATTGACTTTCTCAGACATTTCGACCTATTGGTCGATGCGAAATGTCTGACGATAATTAACATTGCAACGAAACTCAGTGCAAGTAGTATCAACGCAGATATCGCATATATCATCCCAGTCTACGTTTTTCCCCAGACCTAGCCAGACTACGCTCATCTTTTCTCCCAATACTCCAAGCTCCTTTAGCCAATGATGGCAACCCTTCCAATGTCATCCCAAGTCAAGCAACACCAACGGACGAATGGTCCACGCGTCCTATACCGTCCACCACGAATATCACCCGAGAAACTTAAGGTAGCTAGAGCGGCGGTTGAGCATATACTCGAACTTGGAATAATCCGCCCTTCCGACAGCCCTTGGTCCTCTTCCGTGAAGATGGTCCATAAGAAATCTGGTGACTGTCGCTCTTGCGGTGAATACAGCGTACTCAATCGCATAACTGTCCTAGATATGTTTCCCGTTCCATTTATGCAGGACCGCACTGCATGCCTCGCACATAGGACGGTCTTCAGCAGGATCCATCTCATTCGAGCCATTCACAAAACACCTGTCGAGGAACAAGATATATCTAACAAAGCTGTCATTACACATTTCGCATTGTTCGAATTGTGATGCGTGCATTTAAGTTGTGCAATGATGCACAAAGATTTCAGGGCTTCATCCACCACGTCACCTGTGGACTAGACTTTGCCTATCCCTACCGCGATGAGATCCTAGTGGCCAGTTGGTCTGACGAAGTGCACCTAGCTCATTTTAAGTCTCTCTTCCAGCGGTTGACACAACACGGCATCATCGTAAATCCGACTAAGTACGAACTTGGCAAGTCCTCGGTATAATTCCTAGGAATCTTCTTCTCGCCATCAGGTATCGAGGTGGTTGCAGACAAGGTCCAATCCATAAAAGAGTTCCCAGCCCCGACTTCATTAAAGTACCTCGGTCGCTTTTGTGTTTTAGCCAACTGCTGTCGACGTTTCATGCCGCGGTGCGCTCAGCTCACGCAGCTCCTGACTGACCTACTCAGGGGGAATGAAGTTAAGTTCGCTTACGCGGACAAAGCCCAGAGAGTCTTTACCGAGTTCAAGGATGCGATATCCAACATTGGTCTTCTTGCTCATTCCGAATCCACTGCACCCCTTTCTATTACGACTGATGCCTCAGACGTCGCGATAGGAGCCGTCCTCCAACAAGTTGGTGGGCGATGGCAACTGGTTGGGTTCTTTTCCAAACGCATGTAGCCAGTAGAATCCCGCTACAGCACGTTTGACAGAAAACTGCTCGCCATTTATCTAGCAATTCGTCACTTCCGACACACACTCGAAGGTCGGGCTTTCACGGTCTACACTGAACCTAAGCCGCTCATCTTCGCCTTCAACTCTGCCTCCGACAGATACTGATCTAGGGAGACAAGACATATAGACATGGTCACGCAGTTTCCTGCTGACATACATCATGTCTCAGATGTCGACAACCTCGTCGCCCACGCTGTCTCACGCGTCAACCTCACCCTCCAGTCGTTGCTTACCGTCGATCTTGCCTCCATTGTATCCGCTCAGATTCAAGATGAAGACATACAACGCACGCTGAAGTTCACTTCGCTGCAAGTGCAAACTGTTCCTCTCCAAACCACGGAAGGAACCAACCTCTGTGACATTTCCAAAGGTTGTTCTAGACCTCTCGATTCTGTCTCCTTCAGACGTACAGTCATCGACGCACTCTCCTCATCAGCACATCCCGTTATTCGTGCAGCTTTAGAACTGGGCACCGAACATTTCATTTGGTCACGAGTAAACAAAGTTGTTCATACCTGGGCTCACGACTGCCTTCAAAGCCAGTGCTCCAAGATATACCGTCACACCCGCAGTCCTTTTGGTTCATTTCCCGCCCCGGACTCTCGGTTCTAGCAGGTACACTTAGACCCAGTAGGTCCCTTGCCTTCTTCATGCGGTTTCGTATAAATTCTTACATGTGTCGACAGCTTCACCAGATGGCAAGAAGCCCTTCTCTTAACAGACTGCACAGCTGAGGCTGTTATCCGGACCTTCTTAGATCGGTGGGTCTCGTACTACGGATGCCTATCCACTATCACAACTAACGGCAGAACGCCCTAAGAATCTTCACAAATCGGTAGGTTCTGCAACTTTCTAGGCTTCCGCCGCATTCATACCACAGCGTATCACCCAGCAGCCAACGGGTTAATTGAACGCTTACACAGCCAGCTTAAAATCTCGCTTTGCACCTTCTCTGACCCTAGCTGGAGCGATTAGGTTGCGCTCTTAGGCATTCGCAACAGCATCACAGTTACTTTTTAACCTACAGCAGCAGACACAACATTAAATTTGCCAGGAGAATTCGTTTCGCTCTCTGTATCGTCGGGTATGCCTTCGCCTAATCTTGCATTCTCGCTAGCTCAACACATGAGTTCACTACGCCCGACTCCGCCCCGTGAGCAGACCAGAGATGTGCAAACGTACAACGGTCTCCTACCTGCACGCACGTCTCTACACTAGCCCCATCGGGGTCCTGCAGCGGACTACGAAACATTTCAGCTTAGACCAGAATGGTCACCGAACAACAGTGTCCATCAACCGCCTCAAAGTGGCTTTCTTTGACGAACCAATTGCAACCCATCCTGATGCTATCACGCAAACACCTGCACCTGCGGTGAATTACCGAGCACTGGATACGCCGAAAACCTCCGAGCTCCTTGACCCTTAACCTAAACCGTCTCAACCCCAGACAACCGACAGACGGGAAAGGCAGGTCAAATGTCCGGTCCGTTGTTTAAATTTTGTAATTTTTGCCACTTCCTTAACATGCCTTTCTCCTTTTTCGTGGCAGTTGCGTGTTTCATCCACAAACGTGGAAAATTCTCAGAAAGGCCAAGACAGTTTGGAAACTGAAAAAGCACAATTTCTTTTATCATCTATGCAATGTTCCTTCTCCGGCCTCACGCCAATTGCCCGTCACTTGCTCACCACCTCTAACTTCTAACTTCAAAAACTCAATCAAAGAAACCTCCATGACAACCCCCAAGTAACTCGTCAGCCGGCTCAAAGCCCCTTCCTGACACAAGGAACAGTCAGTTGCCCTAGACCGAGGACGGCCACGAGCGGATTGGTCCCCGAAAGCCTTGCTACCCATTGTCGATGAGGACGCCGTAATTTCATCGTAGGATGAGGACCGTGGACTGGAATGTGGTGGGGGAGTGACAACTCACGTGCACATCGTTGTGTCTGCAGCGGAGGTAACGTCCTGCCTGCATGTTTTCTGGAGTAGTCGGTTATTTCGCATTCCGAAAAACCCGCCCCGACGGCTCGTCGATGATGCACACTGGTCCACACTATCATCATAAATAATAAATAACAAAAGGCTGGACCCATCGAACTCTGCTACACGCACCATATTGCAAGCCCGTGTTCAAACCTATGCTACTATTCGCACCCATGCTCAACTCCTGTTTCCCCCACTGACAGCTTCTTCGAAGGCTTCCATCTATCAGCTTTCTAGAGTGAGGCCTTTGAAGTGTATCTGAAGACAAACTTTTTCAGTATTTCGCAACCTTGGCTTTTAGTTTTAGTGTAACCTTCAGAACGACCATTTATTTACTGACGACACTTCGTTTTCACAAACTGCTTCGGTGAGTTCCGTGCTTCACCGTTCGTCTTGGTGGTTCGCTTCCTACTTTTGTAACCTGCACAACACACATTGGGTTCAGTTGCCTCCAACTTCTATACTGTCCTGTATTTGATACGTTTAGTAAATGTTATTGATTACCTAGTAGAATACTAGGAACCAACCAACAGGTTCCTTACTGTATAAAACCGACTCTCTGTAGGCCAATGTCACAACCCTGCTGGCTTGTGATAAGGTTTTTGACCAAAAGCCTTGATTGAGAACCTTAATCGTTCTTCAGTTTAGGCCTGGGCAACCTGACAGTATCCTGCTCGCGTAATACAACTCTATGGATTCTCCATACGATTTCTTGATTTGCTGGCCGTCGCAGAAAATGACACATGGCGTCCTATCTGCTGCAACGAACTTACACGGCGGGGCCTTCAAATTTAGCAGTGCTCCATAATTCCTTTCCAAGGGATTTACTAACACATGCTTTTCGGACTGAATCAAAAATCTTTTGTTCTAAGTTATCAATGTTTTGTTTCCTAATCCTGGACCGGAACGTTTACACTTTGACACTTCGAAATTGTTACATATGTAGCTGGTCCACGTGCGTCACGGTAGCACGTTAACAGGTAAGAGGTAGATCGGTTTTGCCATCTGTTATTCACACCCTCTTATTCCTTTCCGACAGTTTTCCTTCACTCTTCCGTGCTACCTTAGCAGCTTCTTTACACCGGCCTCTTACTGAGCGGGTGAGCATCCAGCCTTCTACTAGGTATTTATTTTGCGTTGCAGCTCTAAGGATCTATTACAGCTCGTCATATTATATGGACAGGGGGTAACTTGGAAAGCTGGAACCGTGGAATTTTACAGCGTACTTTGAGACAATTCAACTAGACACTTTTTCCTGATTAAGCTATACAAAATGAAAATCAAAAAAGGCAAAAAGTGACCAAAGAATGCGACACAAAGCGTCGAACAGTATGGCGGATAGCACTTAGAAAGGAACATATCGAAAGTATGGGTTTGCGTAAGAGTAGTATAGTATGGTAGTAGGGGGTGATGAGTAGATGTGACGAATTTCTACCTATGAGTTTACCTGATTTACTCAGTGCTGATGCTCGATCGTTACTTGGAAACATGGAGGACTTCAAAGTATTACAAAGGTTGGGAATATTGTCTTTTGGAGCGCGTTAGGATGCAGTAAACATGGAGTTTACTGGATTGCATTACCAAGTGATGTGGTGAACGCAACAGACATGACATTCGAAAGACACTTAGACTTTCTTCTTAGTGATAAAGGCTACACAACAGTTTGATAAAGTGCGATGGTTTAACCACTGATAATTCAGTTCCCCGTTGGTACTTTTTGATGTTAATTTTCTTTCTCATATCCACTCGGTAAGCCTTGTAAATGTATGCTTTTTATCCCAACATACACTATTGAACTATTGACACCAACTACTGACCGCTAGTGTAGACAGTGGAACCGCGGACGTGGCGTTGTCATATGCAGCAAGTCTTAATGGTGCACGTCGATTAAAAGCATTATTCCATACAGTAGGAATACGTCAGCAGTTTAATCGTACAATGTAAACCAAGACCGCTGAGGGGTTATATTCGAAAGATATATGGTTCCATTTTTTTGGTTAATGTTTATATCGCTCCCGGATGTCGAAAACATGAAGTTGAAAAGTTACGACAGGTTTCCATTTGTGCTCTCCGAATACTTGGAACTCGCATTGTGCCTAGTTGTCGTGGACTTTGACAGATCTGGTATTAGTTTCCTTGTGTGCCTCGGGGTAAAAAAACATTGTGCAATCTAAATACGTTAGATTCAAAAAAGACATGATACTTGTTAAAATACTGAAGTTTTCCTGTTTATAATCAAACACCGCTTGGAAGAAAGGATTGTCTTGTTCTCCGAGCTGGGCATTTCTGTTGCAGACGTTTCGTTGCCAAACTAGGTAACATCTTCATTGCAGCTATTTGGTGCTGATTCGCGGAGTCTCGCAAACCAATGCCAGATCTGAATGACTATTGGTTGTTGCCTGCTTCGAATGTCAGCCTTCGATCGGTTCACGTGTCCGTCATGTGGGCACCTCTTCTCCTTGTCGATCAGGCGCCTAATGCTGGCTTAACCTGCGGAGCTTCATAGACACCCTCCAGCTCCAGGTGTTTGTTGATTGAGTTCCGGCCAGAATGCCAGACCTAGAGGAACTCACGCGCTCTGCGGTTTCTTGCTCTTCCAATTGTTTTAACGTTCTCCAGATCAAACCATCAGTTTGGAACCTTCTGCTTTCAGCAAACACAATATCCCCTACTACTCAGTAATGTGTCATTTATCCACCGTTACTCATTATTTCAATACAATTCAATTCATTTTTGTTTTCAACCATTGTTGGCCACTTTTGAGCCAATCTGTTGAGGTGACGGACTGAAGCTCCCAAGGTAGCTAACGCATCTAAGCAAGGCGATTTGCCACATACACACTGGAGCATTTTAAAAGCGAATGACTCGAAGCTGCCGTATCATGGCCGGAGTGTCTATAATCTAACAGCCGCGCACCCACCAAAAAACAAGGGTCAAATTGCTGACGGCTTAACTTTACATAAAAGACAACCAAAAAACGAGTCAAACTGATGGCAGCTTACATGTTACAAACCACTTCTGAAAATGACCTAATAAGAAGTGAAAGCTTGGATGAAACTGTAGAAGAGCTGGTTAGGTGCGGAGTTCGGAGTTTGTGGCCATCGTCTTTAGAAGCCATAAAGAAGTAAAGGCATGTATTCTTATTGTTGTGTTTTAATGGTTCCACGAATAGTCACGGAAGAACCTGAAAAGAAGCGTACTACTGGTACGGCTTCTTTAGTTAGTCAGCTTCAAAGTTCTATGATCGATGGTGTGTTTGGTGGTGACTTTGAATATTGGTCGATATTGTTGGTGGGAATGTCAGCTGATCAGATGGTATCCTACTGGTGATTTGTTTTGGGCAAATGCGTGATTGTCCCACCAAAAACAAGAATCAACTTGTTGACGGCCTAACTACATATAAAATATAAGCAAAAACGAGTCAAACTGATGACAGCTTACTTGTTGCAAGCCACGTCTGAAAATTGTCTAATAAGAGATGGAAGTGTGGATGAAAACTTTTGAGAGATTAAAACGCCTGGATGCAGATATCCAGAAGGTAATTCGGTGGATGTTTGTATTACTTCACTTGAAATGTCGTCTATGCCTATATTTATTTATACTATCAAATCTTCCATCGTTTCCTACTTTTAATTGATAACACACACCTAACACTCCAATGGGTCTATTGAAATATTCGAACACGTTTCACCACTATTCGGTTGAGTTGCATAAATTGTTCAGACTACGCAATCGGTCTATGTCTCTCATGGTTGTGATATAGATAAGCTATTTGTTTACTTATTTAATGAACTAAGCGCAACTATCAGTCACGAATGGAAGAATAAAACATTCAAACAAGAAGGGTTAATGAAAAATACTGCTGCAGCTTATATAAAGAATGTAAGAGGTAAACGGGTCCGGTACTCACGAGCATTGGGATGTAAGCTCAATGTCATGCGGGGTCCAACTTACGCAATGGATTGTGCATACTGTGTCCTAGGATTGTCCAGCGTTACGTAGTAAAGACACAGATAATTATGTGGGAAGTTTGAACATAACATGTCATAAGGCTCTTCTAGTTGAGTTACACACAATTAGGGACATGTCGCGTAAAGCCATTTCTTCGCAAATGCTAGTTGCATATGTGAAGCCCCACGTGGAGAACGCGATTTGAACCTGGCAACGTGGCTATAACGCTATTTGTCTTTTCTCGTGACACCAAAGAGAAGGGTAATCCAATAGTCACACCAACTACTGCTGAAATCCTTAGCAGTGTACAACAGTTATTGCCATCTACGCGGTGAACTCAATCTGCTGTGTCAGACATTTGGAAGTCCTACTCATGTTTCCCTTCATCTCACGAGACTTAATGCGACACAAACTGACGGGACCCCATCTGAAACTGGCTGGCTATCCAACAGAGCCGGCTGCAATACCGCAGGAATTTCCCTCTGTCACAGCTATTGTCAACCACGGAATGCTCATTATGTTTTCGTCATTTCGGCGTCCACGTTAAAATGGACGAATCGATGATGCAGTACATCAACTGCATCATGTGCTATGACTCGGTTATTGAGTGCCGATGAGACGCAGGCAAACACCCTACTCAACAGATAACAAAACTGAATAAGATGAATTTACTTGGGTTCAATGTGGATATTAATATGAGTCTACAGATGCGCGGCTTAATTACTATCAAATAGCTGAATCTTTCTATTTTACTAGACTTCCTACGGGACCCGTCAATTCTTAGTTTTTACCCGTAATCTACCAGTGTTCCGTTGTTCAGACCAAACTTTGCCGAACCGTTGCATGCGCATAGCTCCCTATTGTTAATATTTCATATTCCGCAAGTGAATTATTGCTCATCCGTCGAGTGCTGTGTCAGTATAAACACACATATTGTGTCCTACGATTTAGTTCTGTAAAACAAAACAGCGCGATTCAAAATAACTTCTCTAAGCTTCGTTAGGCACTAGTCGGTTGCCAGATCCTTAGTTTGCTTACATGGAGGTAATACAGACGGCACATGGATCGAGGCTGATGACGGACCACAGGTGGAGTAATTTAAGTATCATTGGAACCATTACTGGAATTAGACTCACATAAACAAACGGAGGATTAGGATGGTTATTACACGTCGTTTTATCCTTAATGACAGAAAAGCAACACAGCATATTACACACGTTTGATCAGGGTGATCGCGCAAATAGTAAAGCTACCGTTTGATGTAAAGTCACATAACTTGTGCAATAAATGTGGTGTAAGCAATCACCAACAAAAATGAAGTAAGTTAGTAACAGAAAATAAAGTTATAGACTCAAGACAGGATGAACATTTAACGTGAGATGAAGAAGTATGAGTGACGAGCAAACCAACATCGCAAACAATGCAAGCCCAGTGACCTTCTGGTTAAACCTACTGCGGCATACGTTATTCATGACCACTCAAAGCTTACCGTTACACATGGGATAAAATCTGAACATACAGCAGGTTTTCCTTTGTGATTCTTCTCATTTCGAATTTGATTGTTTTCCTGGTTTGGTATTAAGCGCAACAGCAATTATGTATCCATTCACTCCGTTTGACAAATTTTTGAATCAGAAACGAAAGGTATAACATTAAACATACAAATCCACAGCTGTTGGATTCCAAATCTCAGAAACATGAACACCATTATCTGTCCCGTCTAATCGAATATCACTTTGGAATTGCTCTCGATGGACACGCGATACTGTACATCTAACTGTCTGCAAATAAAAGTACAGAGAACAGAGACGTGTTATTCCCTTGTTAACGCCCTTTTAGTGTCCGCGTCAGCAATTTCTTGCGGTTTTACGTGCACCCAGTGACAAGTTCCGTTATGTCTGATAGTCTTTTTCGATTCCCGTTTTTTCATTATAAAACATTTAACACACTTGCTAGATTCATTTGCTTTAATGTTTTACTAAATGCCACTACAATTATGGATTCCGCCGATGAAAGACGAAAACCTCAGTCTTTCTTGATGGTAGCGAAGTTTGCTGATGTTACTGACAAGAAGCTTGTCCTACTTGTGTGCCTACAAAGTAGCTCAGCCCATGTTTCGCCCAATCAAGCAGACACGCATGATAGGGAGTGAGCGTGATTATGTTAATGGAATTTAAAGGCTGCTTTGCACCCACCTCCGCCATAGTAACCTGTTCATCCCGCACAACGTTGCTGCCCATTGTGGTTTGGTTATTACCCCTTGCACAACTACCAGGAGAAGAGGAATATGGGCCCCGGTGATATTGCGATTCGCGTCATAATGGCTATTGTGGGATTCACGGGAACAACACTGAACTCTATCACACTTTACTTGCTTTTCCGAATAGACTTCGGATCACGCTTGACAACTCTTCTCTTGCGAACGCAGTGCATTGCAGATGGATACAGTTGCTTCGTTATTCTGATAAGCAGAATTGCAGGCGCCACCATCTCGATTGGTGTTGAAGGACTTGAGATATTTCTTTGTCATTTTTGGTACAAGGACGTAGCTTTCTGGTACGGCTGTGTTATGAGTGTACAAAATCTTGTCGCCATTGCTTTTGATCGGTTATACGCTGTTGTGAGTCCAGTCAAATACAAGAAACACCAGACAGCGTTAATTATCGGGTGTTACACGTACATAGGCTTCGTGACATTGGCGATGGCTGGTACAACCCCCCTTCAACGACGTTACGTGAATGGGACATGCCTGACTATAAATATCAACGATAGTCCTGTCTTAAGGCAGTTTCTTCAGATTCACTCATATTTTTGGACAGTGTTCGAGTACCTTCTACCCGCAGTTTTCTTCATGCTTTCTCACGGATACATAATCTACAAACTGCAGCATACGTCTCCGCCAGATATTGGTAGCCACGGTGGAAAATCTAAGATTAATTTCAAAGTACAAAAGCTTGTGCGCACCACAGCTATTATGGTGGCAAATTTGCTTATCTTTCACTTGTATGAAGCAGTCAAATATGTGCTTGACACTGCAGGGATCATACCTTACTTTCATGGAAGCGTTGAACAGCAAGTTGGGACTTTGCTTCTGGTAATCGCTTCCAACACTAACCCGGGGGTATTAATTGGCACTTTGAATGCAGTAAAGAAGGCAGCGACACGTTACTTAAATTGCTTCGGAGATAAGACGCGTACAACCTACGAAGATGACTGCTCTGCTGTTGTATCGCATGTCTCTTTGAAGTCGGAACCAAGTGAACACTGAGTCAGAAGCAACTGATCTGGCAAAGACAATGTAGCATCATATAAACCGATCTGTGCATCATTTAAATTGAAGAAATTGCGAAACGTTCTGTGAACAAGAAGACTGAATTTCCTAAAACAAGTGACCTGGCTCGCTCATGTGGTAAAAGTGTTAATAGAAATGTGTGACTTTAGACTCGGAGATCTGATTTGTTGTAAAGAATAGGTTTCACGCTAAGTCCAGTTACATTGCTGAAGATATTGTGTACTCAGTTTTAGTAAATATGTACGTGTGAAGTAGACGCTTATCTTCATAAGCTGATAACACAAGAAAACTAGAAGATACCTGCAGCTGAATTTGGTGACAATTGATACGAGTTTATACATGCGAAATTCCATACTCTGTGAAAAATTGCCAACACTTCCAAGTAAGCTGATATTGTCTGTTTCACTTGTTCTGAAACCTTAGATGCAAAATCTAACTCTGAGCTTTTCTTTCCTGAAAAGAATTTCTGTATTATATGTTTAGGAATTGCTTGAGTGAAGGAAGTAATGTTTCGCTGTAAATAATAAATATCATTTAGCATTATCTCCTGTTCATTTTCCAATAACGTTTTGTTGTAAAGCAGCATCTACACAAGCGTCAGACTGTTCCCCCATTAGTAACTGAATACAATATGTGTAATTGCCTTCGCGAGAACACCTAACATATTGGATAATGTGGGGACTATGTAAGACACAAGTACTACCAGATTTATATATTTTCAAGTGGAAAGTCGCGTCCATGTTTGGTACAGATGGTGTATGTACAAGCAATAATCTGTTCATGCATTTGCAACAAGGGGTTGTATGCATGCTCTGTCCGCTACTCGCCATACTAATAATAACAATAACCATAATAATGAGAGCAAGGTATTTTTCTCGTGGTACAAAGAAATCGTGCACAAACAAGCACGGTAGATATCTTGCAGGTTTGTGCTCTACGTTGAATTGCAAGTCGTTATTGTGTTTTAACAATATTGCAGACACTGAGGAAGGCTTACAATGAATGAACAATGAATTTATACGGGTTAACAAGCGTTGCTTTACAAGCCCCGTTGGATAGTTGGTGAAGATATCAACATAATAATTATGATGAAAAGGATAGTAAAATAGTTAACACTTTAAATACGAAAATAAGGACTTATCTTTTGCTTCGCTGCAGTCCTGCGATCCACTTAGATTCACAACACCCACAGTTAACAACAAATAATTCCAGGGTAAACTCCAGGTGTAGGATGGAGGCGTAGTGTTAAGTAACAAAGTGTAAGTGGATGAGTGCATCGTCCAACCGTCTTTTAAATATTGTTAGTTTCGGTGCAGAGACGACTGATTCTGGGAGAGCATTCCACGGGTGACAGACACGGATGGAAAAGAAATTTCTGCGGCACTCCAGACGACTGTATTGTTCTGCGAGTTTTAATGAGTGGCCCCTCAGGTTCGTATTGCTGCTGAGTTGCAGTAAAGGGCGGCACACATGATGTGGGTTTCGCAGAATCAAGTATGTCATAATCAGGTAGCCTCGAAGTCTGCGATAGCTTCCACTGAACACTCCTAGTCGTCGCAGCCTCTCCTGGTAGGACAGATTGCGCATTCCGGTTACGTTCTTAGATGCGCGGCTTTGAGGCTGCTCCAGTGCGTTACGGTCGTGTTTCAGCCATGGATGTCAGGCTTGAATTGCGTATTCGACATGGGGGCGAACATACGCACTGAGCATTTGTCGAAATATGGAGCTGTATATTTGTCCAAACGCCCGCCTCAACAGCCCAACGTGTTGATTCCCGGTCTTCGAGGCCTTTTCCGATTGCCTGGAGCAACCCAAGTCATCTTGAACCAGGACACCCAAGTCACGTTCGAGAGTTGATTTTTGCAGTACATCCGTTCCGAGTCGGTATGAGTAGCTGCCCTGATGTCGGATGGAAAGCACCTTGCATTTACTGACGTTGAAATGCAATAATTTTAGGATCGACCATTGATACACTGTATCTAAGTCACTTTGGAGCACATGTTGGTCGGCGTTCGCCTGGATCCTGCGCCAGATCTAGATATCGTCGTCAAATATTAGGAAGTTTGAAGCGATTCCCTGTGCAAGATCATTAATAAACACCAGAAACAAACGTGGACCTAGAACCGAGCCTTGCGGCACACCACACTCGACTTGTATGGGGTCCGATAAAGAGCTCCGAACTCTGACCACTAATTGCCTTTGAAATAGAAAGTTGGCTATCCAGCTTAAAAGAGGGTCTCCGATCCCGTAATGCTGCAGCTTGGATAGTAATATCCGATGGTCTAGACGATCGAAAGCCTTGGAAAAATCCAGGTATATCACATCAACACCTTCTCCAGCGTCGGCTGCCTCGGTCCAACTACTGCGTGCAATGAGTAAATTAGTTGTACATGACCGCTGTCGTTATGTGAATTTCCACTAGTCCACTCAATAGAATTTATCTGATCCTTCATAAAATAGATCGTCAACTGATCTGTCCCACGCACAACATGTCATGATCGTGTTAATATGAAGGTATCATCTGAAGTTATTATGAGCTAACTACGCATTCACATAGGTCTTGTTTATAAAAGGGGGCCGATTCCACAAGGCAATATATCTAATTAAAAAGACGTTTGACTGCATATTTCTCCTACACCTTAGCATAATCAGAATAAACTCTTACTTGAAAAGTCCCGTGTGGTACTGTGTTGCAACCTAAGTGTGGGCGGATTGCCGTAGATTGCCAGGAAAAAATTGCATAATAGTAGCAAGTTAAGCTTTAATTTTCGTAACCAAAACGGAAGGAGAATAATTTGCTTGAACCTCTCCAGATAGTTTTTGATGGAAAGTTGCTTAACAAGCCTTTGGTTAACGACCTGTCTAGGCGGTAGCTGCACTATAAAATCTCCTCATTATGCAACAACTTATATCTCAGTAATCTAGGAAAAGCCGAACAAGGATTTCAAAATGTTCAAGTCTGAATGAGATTGTACGGATCTTCCGAAATATATATTGGACATAGCTTGTCTAACCTGGGCTAAATGATACTCAGAAGTACTCAGAAACTTTGAGGCTATAGGATTATCTGATTATGCAACTGCCATTGTGTAACTGTACACCGAGACATTGGTTGTTGTTTGTGGTAGATTCTTCGGATAACTTACAACGGCTAGACACAACACTTGTTTTTACTGAGAAGTTTCTCATTCAGTTGTCACACCATGGAACAAGTGAACGAAGGCCTTCCTGTATCAGTAATATCATGTGGTGTGGGTAAGCCGGAGGGAATTTGGGCATTCTGTATATCATCGGCAAATAAGAACGGTATACCATGTTTGATAACCATGCTGATTCTTTGATACAAAGATGGACGATTAATGGTCAGAGCAAGAAGTGACATCGGAACGTGAGTGAGCGAGTGGTTTAATCTTCTTTCCACAGTCCCGGCATTTTGTTTTTGCATAGATTCCAAGTGGCGTCCAGTAGATTATCTGATGCTGTCTTCAGCCCTTTGCCGTTTCTGCTGGATATAAGAAGAATTTGTGGAACATTATTCTCAGCTAGACACGCCTGCAAGTAGACTATTACGACAGCTCGTTTGAAGGACATATGTCATGTTGCCCTTGCTTATATGCAGGCGTCAAATCTGTTTGGAGTCACTGTTTGACTGTTGGCTGCATTGTGGATGGTGTGTTCAGGATCCCAATGCATGTGTCTTCGTAGCAATGGATTACAGCCCGAGATAAACAGACCAGCGAGAAAAGCATGCATTTTAACCATGGTTATACTGAGTGTGTGTTCACTTTTTGAACGGGTGCACTCAATTTTCTGCCTTACCATGTGCTCAACAACGGCGTTTCCAGAGAAGCTTTCAAATGCATTATACGGTGTAAGCTCCTTTAAAAAGTAACGTTCACATTCAAAGCGTCGTCTGCGGGTCTGTGATCCTAGACATAAGTCCACTTTACTCCATAGTATATATATTGTATCCTTTTGGGTTTTTCTTATATAAACAAACATAGAGGGAGCAAGTTTCACTTATGAAATTATACCGCCTTTTTCTGGTTCCCGTTCGTATGATTTATCATCCAGAGTGATTGCAAATAGGAATGCTACCCTGAGTAACTTCCACGCTGGCAGATCATCAACAGATCAAAGCATCCTGAACCACTTAATTGATATCATCTTCATCAGCATTTTGTCCATCATACGGAAGCGTAATCTTAACGTTGGCTTCCAGGACACCGTTAGCTCCTTTCAGCAATTAGCTGACATGTTGTGCAGAATATATTTCGTTTCCTGTAGATGAAATATGATGGCACAAGGTAAATTATAGTTTACATGCATTTTTAACAATGCCAATGTAATTTAAACGAAGAAAGCATGTTACACTAGTGTAATGTTTCAGGCGGCAATAATATATGCCCAATATATCAGAAAATTTATAACAACATATTCAAAATTTTCAATCATGTTAATAATAACGTAGGCAGCTCCAAGGTTCACGTCACGACATTTTTGTTGTTGGGCTTCTTTATAACACAGAGATGGTTGCATCTCTCGCATGCAATAAATATCGCACATTTTACATGATTACTTTGGATAATGTTTTCCGTACATAATTTAACACAATGATGGCAAACATTCGGTGCCTTTCAATGAATCATTGCTTAAAGGACACTTAGCTTTTTGAATGTTGGATTTTATTTTCAATTTGTGATCATACAAGAAAGTAGAATACATATTTTCAAAAATAAACCGACTGGAAAAAATGATTTCAAAATAATAAGGGTTAGTGTGTTACCTAAGTTTGCAGCTAAATAAACTGTGAATGATGTATTTATTCAACGCTTTTAATCACATGTTATAAGTGTACTTTAAAAAGGATGACAGCAGAAGGGTCAATAAGCCTTTTTCCTAGTTAAGATGCTGCAATATTACCTTTTGTTGCGCTCGCTCACATGCTTCAGGATAATATGTTCTGTGTATACATTTTCTCTTTAGGTGTCACAGATTCGAAGTAATTCTTTGTTGCGACTATTATATGCGTACTTGCTGAACGTCCTGAAGGCGCCAGGGTTCCATTTTTTCAGTGACAACAATCTGTCAAATTTGGTGTGCTGCCCAGTCCAGGAGGTTTTTCCGAGCCACTTTTACTAGAAGAAACATAATGGTTCCGGATCACCCCTGCGTCCAATAAATACAGTTAGTCCTGCTACTCACATTTGCAAACGTAGTGAAGATTCGCAGAAGTGACTTGAACAGTCGCTACAGTCCCTTTACCATCATGGGCATTGACTTTCTCATGCATTTCGACCTTTCGGTTCATGCGAAACGCTAGATGATATTCGGCACTGCAACGAAACTCGGTGTATGTGGCATCACCGTCAATATCGCATTTAGAACCCCAGTCTACGCCTTTCCGCAGAACTCGACAGACTACGCCCGCCTCTTTTGCCAGTATTCCAAGCTCGTTCAACCAATAAACACAGCTTTGCTCGTGGCATCCCAGGTCTCGCACCACATACTGACCAATGCCCCCCGTGTCATGACTTCCACGCCGACTATCGCCTGAGAAACTAAAGGTAGCTAGGGCGGAGTTTGAGCACATGCCTGAACTTGGAATAATCCGCCCTCCCGACAGCACTTGGTCCTCTCCCTTGCAGATGGTCCCCAAGAAATCTGGTGACTGGCGTCCTAGCGGTGATTACCGCGCAATCAATAGTCTAACCGTCCCAGATAGGTATCCCATTGCACACATGCCGGACCTTACGGCGTGCCTCACAGATAAGACGATCTTCAGCAAGATCGATCTGGTTCGCGCCTATCACCAGATACATGTAGAATAAAATGAAATTTCTAAAACAGCCGTTACCACTCCTTTTGACTTGTTTGAATTTTTACAAAAGCCATTTGGACTGCGCAACGCCGCACAAACCTTCCAGCGCTTCATCAACGATGTCACTCGTGGCCTGGAATTCGCTTATTCCTACCTCGATGATATTTTAGTAGCCAGTTCATCGGAACAAGTGCACGTCGACCATCTTCGAACTCTCTTTCAGCGCTTGACCCAAAACAGTGTCACAGTCAACCAGATTAAGTGTGAACTTGGCCACCTCGTTGCATGTTCTGGTGGCGAAACCCTTCCAGTTAAGCTCCAGGCAATCAATGACTTCCCAGCTCCGACTTCGTTCAAGCAACCCGTCGATTTCGGGGTTTGGTCAACTACTATCGACGCTTCATTTCGCGCTGCGCTCAGCTCATGCAGCCTCTGACCGACCTAC